>CABHPP010155720.1:0-11905 GCA_902168425.1 Peromyscus attwateri | reverse complement strand
GTGCTGTTACATGACTGCAAAACCACAGACAATAAAGCAGAGAACAGACGACTGGGATTCCATGCACACATTTCTTTCCAGAAGTGAACAGTTAGCTGAGTGAGACAGCAGTCCACATAGTGGATAGAAACATCACCACCATCCGTCCTAACCTACCTGCCATTATGCAGTCACAAGGTACTAAACTTCCCCAAGGTTTTGCTTTTTATCTTTAAAATAACTGGTTATTAAAAGTTTTAGCACTATAGACAGCACCAAGTCATAACTCAGTAGAAGTTAAATTAAAAATTGACTGAGTTATGTTAGGTAAATAATTTTCTGCCATAAAAGATTAAAGACAAGAAGTAGTTGCTCAAGGACAATGAAATGACACCCAACACAAATCTTTAAAAGGTGTCCTTCATCTCTTCTGGGCTTTAAGATGAGCCCCACACAAACATCGCAGGCTCTGAAGAGCCATTTCAGTCATTGTTTTAACTTTATGTTTACTTGAATGTGATTACACCCGTTAGAATACAGTGAAACATATTCCTTATCTTCTTCTTAATTAGATTGAAGCTGACAGGCGTAGGGGCTAGTTTAGTTTCCTGGGACTCTTTATGCATACCTCTCTTCTAACAATGCATTTACCAATCTAGGGTCCTCACCTGCACATACTCTCCACATAGACCTCTCCTAATAACGTGCTTGGCAGCCTGAGACATTTACTTGTGCACACTATGCTCTCATAATCTCCTTCCCAAACAACACATCTGACAACCAGTTAGCAACCTAGGACCCCCATTTGCATTGAGCTACATTCACACCCCACTCTAAGCAATGGAATAAGTTCTGGACCCCTTAATGACTAACAAAAGTAGAGTCTTTTCAAATGTCTTCAAAATGCCAGCACCAGGCTGATCTGGCCTGTACTGGTTTTGAGTGCATGTTCAGTAAGGTAAACTGTCCTTCAATTGGACATTTTAGGAAGAATTCTATTTTTACAAACGTATGCCTGTGCATTATTGGGCATGCACATGATGAAAATCAGATGAATTATGAGGAGGGACATGCATCATAGAGAAATGGTTTTATAACCTAAAATCTGTCAACTGAGATAGAGAACAACTTACATTATGCTCTTGGTAACAATATTTCTTCCCTTGAGCCCCATATAAAGAAGCCCCGAGCAGTAATGAGGACTTGCTCATTGTATAATAATGAAGTCCTTTCGTTCCTGTGTGTCCCTTTCAGTCTTGACAACGCATTCCCGTCTACTACATATTATTGGTCTCTTTGAATAAAATATTCCTACCACTTTCCAAATATGTGTGCACCTTTATTTCATTCTCAAGTCAGATGCCTAGGACTTGAAAACACCTGGCCCAGACCCTGACATCAGTAACAAGACACAGAATTTAGTTTAATTACAGAGGAAGATAAGCACTTGTAATGACCTGATCAACCTTATAGGGTAATACTTTGTGTAACTTTAATAATTTCTACCTGGAACAAGTCCGTTAATATCCCTAGAAGCCATCATGATAGAATTCCTGTATTCTCCATGTAAATGGGTACACAGAAAAGGGTTGCAAGTGTGCTTGGACCAAATAATTCAAGGCACATTCTCTATTCCATCTTTACTCCTGCTTACATGTAAGCACATCAAATTTCATAAAAACATAAGTCTTTATCTGTAATTCTCACTGCTTTCTTATTATACCCGGGAGGTTAAACCAAGCATGTTATAATAGATTAGAAACACATCTGAAGAAGAATCTCCCTAAGGAAGAGCTCCACCCTGAGACCAGGCTTACTGTGTATTTAAACAAAGTCAAGATTCATTAACTCTGACCTTTAACAATCAAATAAACAAAACCGTGCTCTACAAGGCATCCATTAGCACGCTGATGTGAATAAATCACTAGCCAAGTGACTTAGGGCTCAACCATTTGCCAAACAGCTGCTTTCTCAGCTCAAATAATGAAGAGAAAAGAAAAAAAAAAAAAAAAAAAAACAGCTGAAGCCAATTAGTGGATAAGCATTCATTCCCAAATATCTGAGGCAGTTGAGTGGTTTATTTTGGAGGCCAGATCTGTTGTTACTCAGATCCAAGGAAGAAAGCTCCCTTTACAAAAAATTGAGGGGTTTATGTTAACCCTTGTTTGCACTGGGCTCTCCTCCAAAGCACAGGCAGAGAAACAAGTAAACAAACAAACACACAAACAGATAATTAAGATCTTGGATCCTTGGAGGCAGTGCAGTGAACGATTTATTTAGAATTGCTTATTCCTTTGCTTGTGGAATATTCCAAGCATTCCGGGTACTAGGGAACGCGAATGTAAAATTCTAGTTGAAACAAAATATCTAATCTGAAGCAGAAATTCTCTTTGAAAAAGACAACAGAGCAGACTGGAGCAGGCAGGAGGGAAGACTGAGCGTGTTTCATGCGCTTAGACGCTGAAAGGAGAGCTATTCCCACCCAAGGAATAGCTTCAGGCACATTGCATTTCAGGTCAGCGTGGTGCTTTAAGTAAGAAGTGCCAGTGTAGACCCAGGGATTTGAACGCCTGGCCCCTGGCAGGTGGTGGTATTTGGTGAGGTTATGGGAGGTGCAGCCCTATGAAGTATGTCACTGCCAGCAGGCTTTGAGAGCTTGTAGTCTCAACCCCCCCCCTTTCCTCTCTGTGCTTAATGTTCTCAGTTGAAGACCTGACCTCTCATCATCCTGTGTCTGCTGCCACATCTTCGTCTTGCTGCCGGCCTCTCTGCCTGGCAACCTCCGTGTCACCCCTCTGGAGCTGTAAACTCAAACAAATCCTTTTCTCTCAAGTCGCTTTTGGTTGAGGTGTTTAATCACAGCAACAGAGAAGTCACTAGTTCAGTTGGAATCTGCACTAGTGTGAGCAAACACTGAGTTTTCATTAAAATCCCTCTACTGTAGTAGTCTATTTACTGCCTCCTGCCGCAATAAAAGGGACAATCTGGAACCTTTTTTGCCTTGACAATTCTGATAACTACATTGATTAATATGGTCACCAGTAAAGAAACATGACATGTTTTTCTTGGGAAAAAATCACCGAGCAAGGTACCGAGACACAAAATTTCTTGCAGACTGCCTTAATGCACACAGTAAAGGAAGCAAAAAGTGAATTGTGGCTGAGTTTTGTACTAGTTAAAAAGCCTTTAGTAAATTTTAATCCCTCTCAATTTGACGCTTGTAATGTGTTCATTATGTCTTCCTCACAGACTCACGAGTTTGTGTTGTTAAATTTAAATAAGCTACTTGTTTTTTTGTGAAGCTGGAACATTAACGATAATGTAAAATTTACCCAAATTTCAATTCTTGCCTAGCCAAACATGAAAATATTCTTTTAAAATGGTTAACGTGTTATAAAATGAAGGCGCAAAGTCCGTACTGGCTATTTCAATTGCTCACAGAATTCTCTGGAGAAGAGGGAATCTTTACAATTAGAAAATAGTGAATTAACCACTTAAAATTACAAATAGTTCAGTTTTTCTAGGAGAAAGACAGTTTTATACTTTGGGGAGGAAATGATCCCTCTGGAGGTATCAACCATGCTGAGTTAAGGGCAGTATCTGACTGCAGGTTAGGAGAGGAGTTCAGAGGGACTGATCAAACAAAGCACAGTTGTTTCAAAGAAAAGGTTGGGCACTCGATTGAACTTTGGGTGGTTTGTCCTGGAAGCCTTGGCACAGCCTACCTATAGTGCATAGAAATATGAGATCTACAGTAGGAGAAAGCAACAACCATAGACAGCTCCAGATGACTCCGAAAAGATCCCCATCATTTTCCTCCACAGGCACTGTCTTAGTTAAGGTTTTCATTGTTGTGACGAGACACCATGACCATGGCAAGTCTTACAAAGAAAACATTTAATTGGGGTGGCTCGCTTGCAGTTTCAGAGGTTCAGTCCATTATCATCATGATGGGGAGCATGGCGGTATACAGCCAGACATGATGCTGGAGCTGAGGGTGCTACATCTTGCAGGCAACAAGAAATTGACTGACTGTGACACTTAGTGAAGCTTGAGAAAGAGACCTCAAAGCCTTCCCCCACAGTGACACACTTCATCCAACCAGGCCATACCCACTCCAACAAACCCACATCTCCTAATAGTGCTACTCCCTGTGAGATTATGGGGGGCAACTACATTTAAATTTGCCACAAGCACCATGGAGGAAGTGTGGAGTGGCAGGGGATGATGGGAGGAGACACTCATACATGGTCTTGCTAGGAGGAAGGCCAGGCCTGTTATCACGATATGGAAAGGAGATTAATGCATTATGAAGCAATTACTGTTCTCTCACTTTTTGGTTCAACTTTTAATATTTTGACATGCAGAAAAGTGCATTATTTTATTTGTTATTGCTTTTCACACTTACAGTTTCAGCATTTATACTAACTAGCACATTAAGATTTAGAAAACAAATTTTCCAAATAAAGAAATTATTTTTTTCTCATAGTGCAATAAGACCTAAGTAGCACAGAAGAGGAAAAAAATTCTCATTTAATATTGTAAATAGAAGATCAGTATTCATTCACATATGTAAAATAAATGTGTAACATGAATTGCTAAATGGTCTTTTTTCTAAAAAACCCAGAGCCTGATATCGGGGTAAATGCTGAAAGATCAGAGAGACAAAGGAACAAGCCACCTCTTACCTCTAGGACTCCTCAGCCTGAAAAGCTTTCCTCAGCCAAAAGACTTTAGTTCCTGTCTCCTCACACCTTATATTCCTTTCTCTGCCTACCCATATCATTTCCTGTCTCAACTTTCCTAGTGCTGGGATTAAAGGCATGTGACTTCCAAGTACTGGAATTAAAGGTGTGTGCCACCATTGCTCTGTTTCTCTCCTAGACTGAGTCGGTCTCATGTAGTCCAGGGTGGCTTTGAGCTCACAGAAATTCAGATGGATCTCTGCCTCCTAAGTGCTAGGATTAAAGGTGTGTGCCACCACTGCCTGGCTTCTATGCTTAATCTAGTGGCTTACTCTGTTCTCTGATCTTCAGGCAAATTTATTAGGATACTCAATTAAAATGTACTTGAAAAGATAAACATAATATTAATACCTGTAACAAAAAGCCATGATAACAATCATAATTCCAATATTTAATTTAATTTACTATTTCTTATTTGTATAAATAATTTCCTGATAGCAAGAGAAAATTCAAAGAAGTAATAGAAGTTAAAGAAATTAGTAATTCATATATTAGATCATATTATTCATGGCAAATTGGAAAATCTACTTTATATTTTCTGAAAATTAGCAAATATTTTCCCAACAACCAAGTGAGTTATAGCTCTTAAAATATTATTAAAATACTAATACAAGATTGATAGTAGAAATTAGACTGGTAATATGGCAACTGTCAGCTTTTCACTATTTATAATTAATTATTGAGACAGAACAACTTTAAAAAGCAAGGTCAGTTTAGTTCGCAGCTTCAGAGTTTTCAGACCATGGGTGACTAGTCTGATTGTATGGGTCTGTGATAGCCCTGTTGGTAACAGAAAGAGGACAGGCCACAGAGGCTCATTCACCTTTTGGATAGGCGTGAGAGAGACAGGAAAGGAGAAGCCTATGTGGAGTATTATTTTAACAAGGCGAAAATGTGTTACATTTGTTTATGTTGTGGAATGTTACTTTAATTATGTTAAGGTGTGTTACATTTGTTTCTGCTGCCTTTGTTGATAATGTAAAGCTGTGTTACATTTGCTTGTGCTGCATTCATTTAGTTACATAAAGATGTGTTGCTGTTTCACCTTGCCTGACTAAGGCACCTGATTGGGCTAATAAAAACCTGAATGGCCAATAGCGAGGCAGAGAAAGGATAATCAAGGCTGGCAGGCAGAGAGAATAAGTAGGAGGAAAAATCTAGGTTTGAGAAGGAAGGACAAAGAAGATAATGAGGGAGAAAGAGGGGGACACACCCGGGGCCAGAAGCCAGAGCTGCCAGCCAGTCAGACACAAGAAGCGGTGAAACTAAGATTTACAGAAGAAAAGAAAGACAAAAATCCCTGAGGTAAAACATAGGTAAAGAGAAACAGGTTGTTATAAGAGCTACAAGAAACAAGCATAAGATAAGGCCGAGCATTCATAACTAATAAGTCTGTGTTGTGATTTGGGAGCCAGTTGGTGGCTTAAAAAGAAAAAGCCTGTTACAGGAACCAGACCCCATAATCTGCCTTGAAGTTATCCCCGAGGACCTCCAGCTAGGCCTCAAATTTTGAAGTCTCTACCACCTTCCATTGTGTCACTATGGAAACAAGGTCTTTGTGCACAGGCCCTTGGGGACATTTTGTGACAGGGCCAGACAGCGCAGAGATTCCTTCATCTTGAGTTCTTGCTGAGGCCATGTCACGTTTAGCTTGATTTTGATCTCATGGGAAATTACCCTGCTCTATTCTAGGAACACAACGTCAAGATGCCTCAGCTAACTTCTATTAGCGCTGTTAGATTGCTTGTTTTTGTGAAGCCCCCCTGCAGTTGCGAGCAAGTGAGATACCAGGATGCAGATTTCACCTGCAAAAACCCTATGCTCTGGTTACTAAGGGCTACACTTAGGACTCGAATACCTCTACCTGAGAGTAGTCCCAGCCAGCTGGAATAAAGACTTTCAATTAACTATAAACTATGTCTGAATGGTCATCTCTCATGAACTTCCTGTAACAATTTCAACTCCAATCTGCAGCAAATATCAAGGAAAAGAAAGAAAAAGAAAGAAAGAAAGAAAGAAAGAAAGAAAGAAAGAAAGAAAGAAAGAAGAAAGAAAGAAAAACAAGATAGCAACTGCAGAAACTATGCAAAATGTGTTTATGTAAAAGAAAGATCCCAGCTAGTGTACTTTTATTTGGACAGTTGAAAAAATGATGTTTTTATATTTGCTTTTAATTTTTCTTTAATTTCTTGTATTTTCCAAATACTAGTAAAAGGTGTATTGGGTGTGTGTGTGTGTGTGTGTGTGTGTGTGTGTGTGTGTGTGTGTGTTTGTGTGTGTGTGTGTACATATGTAGGTTAAGGGGATTTGAGGCCTGTAGATAACCTTAGCACTCTATATTGGACTCCATCCACATATTCTTTGAGGCAGGGTTTCTCACTGACCTTAAAGGAACTCACTGAGTAAGCTGGGCGGACGAGGCTCTCTATCTTTCTCCAATGCTGGGATTACAAACTCAATCTCCCTCTCACCCCACATGCCACACTTGATGTTTTATATGAGTTCTGTAGCTTCAACTTAGGTCTTCATATCTTGCAAGGCAAGCACACCTTAAGCCATCTCTTTAGCCTGTAAAAGGCAAGTAATTATATTACTTTATTATTTGTGTCATCATGTGCTTATTTATATTATGCAGTGTGTATAAACATGAATGTGGCTTTATGACCAGGGCATTTCCTGGCCCTTGTGTCGGCATCCTCCAGTGAATGGCAGCTCTCACAAAACAGTCCCAGGACTCCAGCAGGGCATTCTCCTATGAAAATGAGTTGTAACTCACCACACTGCTCAGTTTACTTTTCTGAGGATTTCCCCTGAGTCCCTTCCTGTGTTTTATGACAAACTCCTTCGCTGCGTTCATTTGAACTCGGGTTTCCAGACTGGATGCTTGTCTTGGGTCCTTGTTTGGGTGCTTGCATTAGAGGATAAAAGCTCCAAAATAGTGCTCTTTGTTTGAAAAATCCTTTGGATTCCACTTAAAAAGCAGAGAAATGATCAAAATAGCATTGTTGGCAGGGCTGGGGTGTGTTGAAGTTGTCTTTGTTTTTAGAACTGGCATTTGTTGAAGAACTTTGCAAACAGTAGATACCTTAGAGAAAGAGATGCTCACAGCTCCACTTAATTCTGTAATTAAATTAGTAGACTAAATTTCCTGACCTCCGGATGAGAGCTGGGTGACACGAATGATCTAAAAACTTTTTCATATTCACTTCCGAGGGAAGGGAAAACAAAACAAAACAAAAAACAAATAACTTCTTCCAAATATAGCATTAGCAAGATTTATTTTATTTCTTTTTGGTGGCTCTTTGTGGAGTTGTGTCTTTAGTTTGGATAACAGTTCCTGTCATGTTAAAGTTACTTTAAAACAAAATGACATTGGTCATTTTTTTAACTGAAAAGGGGAAAATTAAAATAAAAAAGAACTCTTTTAGTAGGCTTGCAGTTGGCACTCTTTGCTGGCTTTGCTTAAAAGGCATTTCTTGGGTCTGAATTGCTTTGATTTATGGTCACTGGAAGTGACCCTTAATATGCCTCCCCTGTTTCCATTTCCTGTTTCACTGCCAACCCTCAACACATTCTATTATTCTGGAATTGGTTTAGTTGTACTTGAAAGGAAGTTCACTTGACTTGGTCTCAGAGTTTCTTTGACTGGTTGTGTGTATGTGTGAGTGTGTGTGCATGAGTGTGTGTGTATGTGTGTGTGTGTGTGTGTGTGTGTATGCATGTGTGTGTTAGTGTGAGAGTTTTGTGTGAGAGAGTATATGTGAGTGAGTATGTGTGTGTATGTAATAATCACAGGGGAAAATGGAATTCTTCATTGGACAATATGGTACTTTTTATAATCTTCCAGATATTATACTTTCTTGTGATATTCCTTGTTAAATATCACAAAATAGTAGCATTTTTAATAGAAACTTTGGAAAACACAATAAATATATTTAAAATTAATAGCATTACAATTAGGTTCCATTGTACTATAATTATTGCTCTTATGGTAAAAAAAAATACATTTTGGAAGGAATTAGTTCAAATTTTATTATTTTTCTCACCAAAACCAAGTGCAGTTACTTTGTTTCTAGAATGAAAACATATTAATGTGGGTTTTAAGAAAGAAAACAAAATAAAAAGTCCTTTTCTATTTCTTTTTAGACGCATGTGTTATAGTTTACACTGCCGAATTACACTTGTAGGATAAGCAGGAGAAACCATTCACTTTGGGAGCCTCCTGACCTGCACATTTTACCGAACAACACTTGCTAATGGGAGTGCAGTCATTCATATATTCAAGATGGAGGAGGAAACACACCAGACCTGACTTCTTCCTCCACAAAGAGAAGCAAAGTCGTAAGTCCACAGCTTCATTAGAACTGATCCCAGTGGATCCTCAAAAGAGACAGGAACAGGAGATCACAGTGGATCCTCAAAAGGGACTGGAGTGGTCTAAGAGTTAGAGACCAGGAACAACAGCTATAGAACCATAAATCATTTTAGTATCTGTTACTGGGGACATGAATGAGCAATTCAGTAGAAACAGGATTTTTGAAAAGAACTAAAATATCATAAAAATGCACAGATATGTCAAAAAGTACATTTGAAAGTCTATAGTAGAATAGGTCAAGCAGAAGAAAGAATGTCTGAATTTTAGAACTGACTTACAAATTGAAGAGAGAAAAAAGAAAATCTAAGGAAAAAGATGAATAGATCAATCCAGGTCTTTAAGACACCATTGAACAGACAGATAGCCATGTAAGTTGAATACCCATGGATTAGAAGGCAGGGGTTATTAATGGCGTAGAACACTTGATCAGTGAAATGATAGCATAAAGGTGCAGACGGCTTATAGGACTACAAATAGACATCGCCATAAAATATTTTCATAACAACATGTTGTCCATAAGGTATTCAAAACATAATACAGAAGAAGGCTTCAGAAATCTGCATATAACCAGTGCCAAGTCACATTTAAAGGTGTTAGG
This sequence comes from Peromyscus attwateri, assembly GCA_902168425.1. Taxonomy (NCBI): domain Eukaryota; kingdom Metazoa; phylum Chordata; class Mammalia; order Rodentia; family Cricetidae; genus Peromyscus; species Peromyscus attwateri. The sequence goes on along the minus strand of CABHPP010155720.1, from coordinate 2,208 downwards.
ACTAACAGCAGATTTCTCAGCAGAAACCCTACAGGCCAAGAAGCGATAGAAGAATGTACTCCAAATTCAGACACAAGGTAACTTCAAGAAGAAAACTATAGCCAGTAAGTCTATTTTTCAAAAATGAAAGAGAAATAAAGTCTGAAGAGGAGAAACACATTGAGGTAATTCAATATGGCCAGACAAGCCTTGCAAAAAGATGCTTAAGGGAGTTCTCGGTCCCAAAAATGAAAGAAAAATAACCATTGTCATGAAAGCATGTGGAAACATAAATCTCACCAAAGAAAAACAGAAAGGAATCAACATAATACTGTAAACCACAAGAGACAAAGCAATGGAAAGAGTCCTCACAGCAACAGGAGGGCAGGAGTGAATCTTACCTATCAAATGTAAACCTCTAATGCAAATGCACTAGTTGTCAGAATAAAAGATGCAGCCTGGCTGAATAGCAAATCCAAACCCAAACCTAAGAATCACAATTCACTATTCCCAATGCACACAGACATATAGACAGAAAGTAAGAGGCTGGAAAATGATGCTCCAAGCAAAAGAACATGAAGTATGAGCAGCTTTACCAAATGACAAAACACACTTTAACGTGAGTTTCTCTACAGTGCGATGAACAAATACCCGTTAAGAGCCACATGGGGGACAGAATGCAACTCTGCATGGCTCTGGGGAATGAATCTAACTGGGCATGAGGGAATGAAGAAAGGGCAAACACACCAACACACGTAGGGTAGGAAAGCTGGGGTTGAGTCATGTGGGTTCTAGGATTAAAAAGCCATAGCACCTCATAGGCTCAGCTGTGTATTATACACAGGTGGACAGGAAGGCAGGGTTATTATATACAGCTTGACAAAGAGGCGATCTTATTACATACGGCTGAATGAGGAAGCAGGTTCAGCCAATCTCAGTAGGAACAGTCTGTACGGACAGCTTTCAGGCTATGAACATCGAGAGAAGAAAGCTATTGTGGTCATTTTCTGAATAAATTGTCAACACTCTCACTCAGACCAGAGGACAGTTTTGACATTCCTATAGGGTCGTTGACATCGCTATGCCCATGTTAAACCATACACATTCACTAAGGACTGTACTCCCTCCGTACAACAGAGTGTTTAGGCTCCGTGTGAAGGTACAGTCTGTCTCTGTCAGGCAGGCACGGTAGGGGCGTGATGCTGTTTGATCACGTTTTGTGAGTAGTCAGGCAGCAAAGACTAGAAAGGGATTGAGTCCGGGCATATAGGTGTGGATGCATGCATGCCACTGTGTGCATGTGGTGGACAAAGGACGACTTTCAGGAACTGATTCTCTCTCACCATTTGGGACCCAGAGATTACACTCGGGTCAACGGGATTGCTGCCAAGTGCCTGTACTTGCTGAGCTGTTGTTTCACCAGTCTGAGGTTTGGTTTCAAATTTATATGCACATAACGTTGGAATAACTAATTGGCTAATTGGTTGTTTTTTTGTTTGTTTTTGTTTTTGTTTTTGTTTTTGAGACAGGGTTTCTCTGTGTGATAGCTCTGGTTGTCCTGGAACTCACTTTGTAGACCAGGCTGTCCTCAAACTCACAGAGATTCGCCTGCCTCTGTCTCCCAAGTGCTGTGATTAAAGGCGTGCACCACCATGCCCAGCTGGAATCCCCAATTTAATAAAACAAACACTGTTACACATAAAAAGAGATACAGGTAACAGTATAATAATAATTATTTAAGAAACAAACCAAAAATCAACAACAACAAAGATAGGAGATATTTACTGACAAACTCATCCAATAGCTGCTTAGACATTTATTCAGAATAAACCATGTTTTAGACCACAAAACAAGTTTTTGAAAATTTTGAAAAAATTGAAATTACACACTATTTTTTCTGATTACAGCATAATAAAGTTAGGAGTCATTGGCAACATAAATTTTAGAAATTACATAAATACGTCTAGGCCAAAAAAGAAAAAGAAAAAAAAACCAATGACATTTTAAAGGGAATGGGGCACTGATGAATTAAGAAGAGATGTTCAGCAGGGCGGTGGTGGCGCACGCCTTTAATGTGCCACTCATGAGGCAGAGGCAGGCAGATCTCTGTGAGTTCCAGTCCAGCCTGGTCTACAGATCGAGTTCTGGGACATCCAGGGCTACACAGAGAAACCCTGTTAAAAAGAAGAAGAAGAAGAAGAAGAAGAAGAAGAAGAAGAAGAAGAAGAA
>CABHPP010155719.1:0-11903 GCA_902168425.1 Peromyscus attwateri | reverse complement strand
GTGCTGTTACATGACTGCAAAACCACAGACAATAAAGCAGAGAACAGGCGACTGGGATTCCATGCACACATTTCTTTCCAGAAGTGAACAGTTAGCTGAGTGAGACAGCAGTCCACATAGTGGATAGAAACATCACCACCATCCGTCCTAACCTACCTGCCATTATGCAGTCACAAGGTACTAAACTTCCCCAAGGTTTTGCTTTTTATCTTTAAAATAACTGGTTATTAAAAGTTTTAGCACTATAGACAGCACCAAGTCATAACTCAGTAGAAGTTAAATTAAAAATTGACTGAGTTATGTTAGGTAAATAATTTTCTGCCATAAAAGATTAAAGACAAGAAGTAGTTGCTCAAGGACAATGAAATGACACCCAACACAAATCTTTAAAAGGTGTCCTTCATCTCTTCTGGGCTTTAAGATGAGCCCCACACAAACATCGCAGGCTCTGAAGAGCCATTTCAGTCATTGTTTTAACTTTATGTTTACTTGAATGTGATTACACCCGTTAGAATACAGTGAAACATATTCCTTATTTTCTTCTTAATTAGATTGAAGCTGACAGGCGTAGGGGCTAGTTTAGTTTCCTGGGACTCTTTATGCATACCTCTCTTCTAACAATGCATTTACCAATCTAGGGTCCTCACCTGCACATACTCTCCACATAGACCTCTCCTAATAACATGCTTGGCAGCCTGAGACATTTACTTGTGCACACTATGCTCTCATAATCTCCTTCCCAAACAACACATCTGACAACCAGTTAGCAACCTAGGACCCCCATTTGCATTGAGCTACATTCACACCCCACTCTAAGCAATGGAATAAGTTCTGGACCCCTTAATGACTAACAAAAGTAGAGTCTTTTCAAATGTCTTCAAAATGCCAGCACCAGGCTGATCTGGCCTGTACTGGTTTTGAGTGCATGTTCAGTAAGGTAAACTGTCCTTCAATTGGACATTTTAGGAAGAATTCTATTTTTACAAACGTATGCCTGTGCATTATTGGGCATGCACATGATGAAAATCAGATGAATTATGAGGAGGGACATGCATCATAGAGAAATGGTTTTATAACCTAAAATCTGTCAACTGAGATAGAGAACAACTTACATTATGCTCTTGGTAACAATATTTCTTCCCTTGAGCCCCATATAAAGAAGCCCCGAGCAGTAATGAGGACTTGCTCATTGTATAATAATGAAGTCCTTTCGTTCCTGTGTGTCCCTTTCAGTCTTGACAACGCATTCCCGTCTACTACGTATTATTGGTCTCTTTGAATAAAATATTCCTACCACTTTCCAAATATGTGTGCACCTTTATTTCATTCTCAAGTCAGATGCCTAGGACTTGAAAACACCTGGCCCAGACCCTGACATCAGTAACAAGACACAGAATTTAGTTTAATTACAGAGGAAGATAAGCACTTGTAATGACCTGATCAACCTTATAGGGTAATACTTTGTGTAACTTTAATAATTTCTACCTGGAACAAGTCCGTTAATATCCCTAGAAGCCATCATGATAGAATTCCTGTATTCTCCATGTAAATGGGTACACAGAAAAGGGTTGCAAGTGTGCTTGGACCAAATAATTCAAGGCACATTCTCTATTCCATCTTTACTCCTGCTTACATGTAAGCACATCAAATTTCATAAAAACATAAGTCTTTATCTGTAATTCTCACTGCTTTCTTATTATACCCGGGAGGTTAAACCAAGCATGTTATAATAGATTAGAAACACATCTGAAGAAGAATCTCCCTAAGGAAGAGCTCCACCCTGAGACCAGGCTTACTGTGTATTTAAACAAAGTCAAGATTCATTAACTCTGACCTTTAACAATCAAATAAACAAAACCGTGCTCTACAAGGCATCCATTAGCACGCTGATGTGAATAAATCACTAGCCATGTGACTTAGGGCTCAACCATTTGCCAAACAGCTGCTTTCTCAGCTCAAATAATGAAGAGAAAAGAAAAAAAAAAAAAAAAAAAAACAGCTGAAGCCAATTAGTGGATAAGCATTCATTCCCAAATATCTGAGGCAGTTGAGTGGTTTATTTTGGAGGCCAGATCTGTTGTTACTCAGATCCAAGGAAGAAAGCTCCCTTTACAAAAAATTGAGGGGTTTATGTTAACCCTTGTTTGCACTGGGCTCTCCTCCAAAGCACAGGCAGAGAAACAAGTAAACAAACAAACACACAAACAGATAATTAAGATCTTGGATCCTTGGAGGCAGTGCAGTGAACGATTTATTTAGAATTGCTTATTCCTTTGCTTGTGGAATATTCCAAGCATTCCGGGTACTAGGGAACGCGAATGTAAAATTCTAGTTGAAACAAAATATCTAATCTGAAGCAGAAATTCTCTTTGAAAAAGACAACAGAGCAGACTGGAGCAGGCAGGAGGGAAGACTGAGCGTGTTTCATGCGCTTAGACGCTGAAAGGAGAGCTATTCCCACCCAAGGAATAGCTTCAGGCACATTGCATTTCAGGTCAGCGTGGTGCTTTAAGTAAGAAGTGCCAGTGTAGACCCAGGGATTTGAACGCCTGGCCCCTGGCAGGTGGTGGTATTTGGTGAGGTTATGGGAGGTGCAGCCCTATGAAGTATGTCACTGCCAGCAGGCTTTGAGAGCTTGTAGTCTCAACCCCCCCCCTTTCCTCTCTGTGCTTAATGTTCTCAGTTGAAGACCTGACCTCTCATCATCCTGTGTCTGCTGCCACATCTTCGTCTTGCTGCCGGCCTCTCTGCCTGGCAACCTCCGTGTCACCCCTCTGGAGCTGTAAACTCAAACAAATCCTTTTCTCTCAAGTCGCTTTTGGTTGAGGTGTTTAATCACAGCAACAGAGAAGTCACTAGTTCAGTTGGAATCTGCACTAGTGTGAGCAAACACTGAGTTTTCATTAAAATCCCTCTACTGTAGTAGTCTATTTACTGCCTCCTGCCGCAATAAAAGGGACAATCTGGAACCTTTTTTGCCTTGACAATTCTGATAACTACATTGATTAATATGGTCACCAGTAAAGAAACATGACATGTTTTTCTTGGGAAAAAATCACCGAGCAAGGTACCGAGACACAAAATTTCTTGCAGACTGCCTTAATGCACACAGTAAAGGAAGCAAAAAGTGAATTGTGGCTGAGTTTTGTACTAGTTAAAAAGCCTTTAGTAAATTTTAATCCCTCTCAATTTGACGCTTGTAATGTGTTCATTATGTCTTCCTCACAGACTCACGAGTTTGTGTTGTTAAATTTAAATAAGCTACTTGTTTTTTTGTGAAGCTGGAACATTAACGATAATGTAAAATTTACCCAAATTTCAATTCTTGCCTAGCCAAACATGAAAATATTCTTTTAAAATGGTTAACGTGTTATAAAATGAAGGCGCAAAGTCCGTACTGGCTATTTCAATTGCTCACAGAATTCTCTGGAGAAGAGGGAATCTTTACAATTAGAAAATAGTGAATTAACCACTTAAAATTACAAATAGTTCAGTTTTTCTAGGAGAAAGACAGTTTTATACTTTGGGGAGGAAATGATCCCTCTGGAGGTATCAACCATGCTGAGTTAAGGGCAGTATCTGACTGCAGGTTAGGAGAGGAGTTCAGAGGGACTGATCAAACAAAGCACAGTTGTTTCAAAGAAAAGGTTGGGCACTCGATTGAACTTTGGGTGGTTTGTCCTGGAAGCCTTGGCACAGCCTACCTATAGTGCATAGAAATATGAGATCTACAGTAGGAGAAAGCAACAACCATAGACAGCTCCAGATGACTCCGAAAAGATCCCCATCATTTTCCTCCACAGGCACTGTCTTAGTTAAGGTTTTCATTGTTGTGACGAGACACCATGACCATGGCAAGTCTTACAAAGAAAACATTTAATTGGGGTGGCTCGCTTGCAGTTTCAGAGGTTCAGTCCATTATCATCATGATGGGGAGCATGGCGGTATACAGCCAGACATGATGCTGGAGCTGAGGGTGCTACATCTTGCAGGCAACAAGAAATTGACTGACTGTGACACTTAGTGAAGCTTGAGAAAGAGACCTCAAAGCCTTCCCCCACAGTGACACACTTCATCCAACCAGGCCATACCCACTCCAACAAACCCACATCTCCTAATAGTGCTACTCCCTGTGAGATTATGGGGGGCAACTACATTTAAATTTGCCACAAGCACCATGGAGGAAGTGTGGAGTGGCAGGGGATGATGGGAGGAGACACTCATACATGGTCTTGCTAGGAGGAAGGCCAGGCCTGTTATCACGATATGGAAAGGAGATTAATGCATTATGAAGCAATTACTGTTCTCTCACTTTTTGGTTCAACTTTTAATATTTTGACATGCAGAAAAGTGCATTATTTTATTTGTTATTGCTTTTCACACTTACAGTTTCAGCATTTATACTAACTAGCACATTAAGATTTAGAAAACAAATTTTCCAAATAAAGAAATTATTTTTTTCTCATAGTGCAATAAGACCTAAGTAGCACAGAAGAGGAAAAAAAATTCTCATTTAATATTGTAAATAGAAGATCAGTATTCATTCACATATGTAAAATAAATGTGTAACATGAATTGCTAAATGGTCTTTTTTCTAAAAAACCCAGAGCCTGATATCGGGGTAAATGCTGAAAGATCAGAGAGACAAAGGAACAAGCCACCTCTTACCTCTAGGACTCCTCAGCCTGAAAAGCTTTCCTCAGCCAAAAGACTTTAGTTCCTGTCTCCTCACACCTTATATTCCTTTCTCTGCCTACCCATATCATTTCCTGTCTCAACTTTCCTAGTGCTGGGATTAAAGGCATGTGACTTCCAAGTACTGGAATTAAAGGTGTGTGCCACCATTGCTCTGTTTCTCTCCTAGACTGAGTCGGTCTCATGTAGTCCAGGGTGGCTTTGAGCTCACAGAAATTCAGATGGATCTCTGCCTCCTAAGTGCTAGGATTAAAGGTGTGTGCCACCACTGCCTGGCTTCTATGCTTAATCTAGTGGCTTACTCTGTTCTCTGATCTTCAGGCAAATTTATTAGGATACTCAATTAAAATGTACTTGAAAAGATAAACATAATATTAATACCTGTAACAAAAAGCCATGATAACAATCATAATTCCAATATTTAATTTAATTTACTATTTCTTATTTGTATAAATAATTTCCTGATAGCAAGAGAAAATTCAAAGAAGTAATAGAAGTTAAAGAAATTAGTAATTCATATATTAGATCATATTATTCATGGCAAATTGGAAAATCTACTTTATATTTTCTGAAAATTAGCAAATATTTTCCCAACAACCAAGTGAGTTATAGCTCTTAAAATATTATTAAAATACTAATACAAGATTGATAGTAGAAATTAGACTGGTAATATGGCAACTGTCAGCTTTTCACTATTTGTAATTAATTATTGAGACAGAACAACTTTAAAAAGCAAGGTCAGTTTAGTTCGCAGCTTCAGAGTTTTCAGACCATGGGTGACTAGTCTGATTGTATGGGTCTGTGATAGCCCTGTTGGTAACAGAAAGAGGACAGGCCACAGAGGCTCATTCACCTTTTGGATAGGCGTGAGAGAGACAGGAAAGGAGAAGCCTATGTGGAGTATTATTTTAACAAGGCGAAAATGTGTTACATTTGTTTATGTTGTGGAATGTTACTTTAATTATGTTAAGGTGTGTTACATTTGTTTCTGCTGCCTTTGTTGATAATGTAAAGCTGTGTTACATTTGCTTGTGCTGCATTCATTTAGTTACATAAAGATGTGTTGCTGTTTCACCTTGCCTGACTAAGGCACCTGATTGGGCTAATAAAAACCTGAATGGCCAATAGCGAGGCAGAGAAAGGATAATCAAGGCTGGCAGGCAGAGAGAATAAGTAGGAGGAAAAATCTAGGTTTGAGAAGGAAGGACAAAGAAGATAATGAGGGAGAAAGAGGGGGACACACCCGGGGCCAGAAGCCAGAGCTGCCAGCCAGTCAGACACAAGAAGCGGTGAAACTAAGATTTACAGAAGAAAAGAAAGACAAAAATCCCTGAGGTAAAACATAGGTAAAGAGAAACAGGTTGTTATAAGAGCTACAAGAAACAAGCATAAGATAAGGCTGAGCATTCATAACTAATAAGTCTGTGTTGTGATTTGGGAGCCAGTTGGTGGCTTAAAAAGAAAAAGCCTGTTACAGGAACCAGACCCCATAATCTGCCTTGAAGTTATCCCCGAGGACCTCCAGCTAGGCCTCAAATTTTGAAGTCTCTACCACCTGCCATTGTGTCACTATGGAAACAAGGTCTTTGTGCACAGGCCCTTGGGGACATTTTGTGACAGGGCCAGACAGCGCAGAGATTCCTTCATCTTGAGTTCTTGCTGAGGCCATGTCACGTTTAGCTTGATTTTGATCTCATGGGAAATTACCCTGCTCTATTCTAGGAACACAACGTCAAGATGCCTCAGCTAACTTCTATTAGCGCTGTTAGATTGCTTGTTTTTGTGAAGCCCCCCTGCAGTTGCGAGCAAGTGAGATACCAGGATGCAGATTTCACCTGCAAAAACCCTATGCTCTGGTTACTAAGGGCTACACTTAGGACTCGAATACCTCTACCTGAGAGTAGTCCCAGCCAGCTGGAATAAAGACTTTCAATTAACTATAAACTATGTCTGAATGGTCACCTCTCATGAACTTCCTGTAACAATTTCAACTCCAATCTGCAGCAAATATCAAGGAAAAGAAAGAAAAAGAAAGAAAGAAAGAAAGAAAGAAAGAAAGAAAGAAAGAAGAAAGAAAGAAAAACAAGATAGCAACTGCAGAAACTATGCAAAATGTGTTTATGTAAAAGAAAGATCCCAGCTAGTGTACTTTTATTTGGACAGTTGAAAAAATGATGTTTTTATATTTGCTTTTAATTTTTCTTTAATTTCTTGTATTTTCCAAATACTAGTAAAAGGTGTATTGGGTGTGTGTGTGTGTGTGTGTGTGTGTGTGTGTGTGTGTGTGTGTGTTTGTGTGTGTGTGTGTACATATGTAGGTTAAGGGGATTTGAGGCCTGTAGATAACCTTAGCACTCTATATTGGACTCCATCCACATATTCTTTGAGGCAGGGTTTCTCACTGACCTTAAAGGAACTCACTGAGTAAGCTGGGCGGACGAGGCTCTCTATCTTTCTCCAATGCTGGGATTACAAACTCAATCTCCCTCTCACCCCACATGCCACACTTGATGTTTTATATGAGTTCTGTAGCTTCAACTTAGGTCTTCATATCTTGCAAGGCAAGCACACCTTAAGCCATCTCTTTAGCCTGTAAAAGGCAAGTAATTATATTACTTTATTATTTGTGTCATCATGTGCTTATTTATATTATGCAGTGTGTATAAACATGAATGTGGCTTTATGACCAGGGCATTTCCTGGCCCTTGTGTCGGCATCCTCCAGTGAATGGCAGCTCTCACAAAACAGTCCCAGGACTCCAGCAGGGCATTCTCCTATGAAAATGAGTTGTAACTCACCACACTGCTCAGTTTACTTTTCTGAGGATTTCCCCTGAGTCCCTTCCTGTGTTTTATGACAAACTCCTTCGCTGCGTTCATTTGAACTCGGGTTTCCAGACTGGATGCTTGTCTTGGGTCCTTGTTTGGGTGCTTGCATTAGAGGATAAAAGCTCCAAAATAGTGCTCTTTGTTTGAAAAATCCTTTGGATTCCACTTAAAAAGCAGAGAAATGATCAAAATAGCATTGTTGGCAGGGCTGGGGTGTGTTGAAGTTGTCTTTGTTTTTAGAACTGGCATTTGTTGAAGAACTTTGCAAACAGTAGATACCTTAGAGAAAGAGATGCTCACAGCTCCACTTAATTCTGTAATTAAATTAGTAGACTAAATTTCCTGACCTCCGGATGAGAGCTGGGTGACACGAATGATCTAAAAACTTTTTCATATTCACTTCCGAGGGAAGGGAAAACAAAACAAAACAAAAAACAAATAACTTCTTCCAAATATAGCATTAGCAAGATTTATTTTATTTCTTTTTGGTGGCTCTTTGTGGAGTTGTGTCTTTAGTTTGGATAACAGTTCCTGTCATGTTAAAGTTACTTTAAAACAAAATGACATTGGTCATTTTTTTAACTGAAAAGGGGAAAATTAAAATAAAAAAGAACTCTTTTAGTAGGCTTGCAGTTGGCACTCTTTGCTGGCTTTGCTTAAAAGGCATTTCTTGGGTCTGAATTGCTTTGATTTATGGTCACTGGAAGTGACCCTTAATATGCCTCCCCTGTTTCCATTTCCTGTTTCACTGCCAACCCTCAACACATTCTATTATTCTGGAATTGGTTTAGTTGTACTTGAAAGGAAGTTCACTTGACTTGGTCTCAGAGTTTCTTTGACTGGTTGTGTGTATGTGTGAGTGTGTGTGCATGAGTGTGTGTGTATGTGTGTGTGTGTGTGTGTGTGTGTATGCATGTGTGTGTTAGTGTGAGAGTTTTGTGTGAGAGAGTATATGTGAGTGAGTATGTGTGTGTATGTAATAATCACAGGGGAAAATGGAATTCTTCATTGGACAATATGGTACTTTTTATAATCTTCCAGATATTATACTTTCTTGTGATATTCCTTGTTAAATATCACAAAATAGTAGCATTTTTAATAGAAACTTTGGAAAACACAATAAATATATTTAAAATTAATAGCATTACAATTAGGTTCCATTGTACTATAATTATTGCTCTTATGGTAAAAAAAATACATTTTGGAAGGAATTAGTTCAAATTTTATTATTTTTCTCACCAAAACCAAGTGCAGTTACTTTGTTTCTAGAATGAAAACATATTAATGTCGGTTTTAAGAAAGAAAACAAAATAAAAAGTCCTTTTCTATTTCTTTTTAGACGCATGTGTTATAGTTTACACTGCCGAATTACACTTGTAGGATAAGCAGGAGAAACCATTCACTTTGGGAGCCTCCTGACCTGCACATTTTACCGAACAACACTTGCTAATGGGAGTGCAGTCATTCATATATTCAAGATGGAGGAGGAAACACACCAGACCTGACTTCTTCCTCCACAAAGAGAAGCAAAGTCGTAAGTCCACAGCTTCATTAGAACTGATCCCAGTGGATCCTCAAAAGAGACAGGAACAGGAGATCACAGTGGATCCTCAAAAGGGACTGGAGTGGTCTAAGAGTTAGAGACCAGGAACAACAGCTATAGAACCATAAATCATTTTAGTATCTGTTACTGGGGACACGAATGAGCAATTCAGTAGAAACAGGATTTTTGAAAAGAACTAAAATATCATAAAAATGCACAGATATGTCAAAAAGTACATTTGAAAGTCTATAGTAGAATAGGTCAAGCAGAAGAAAGAATGTCTGAATTTTAGAACTGACTTACAAATTGAAGAGAGAAAAAAGAAAATCTAAGGAAAAAGATGAATAGATCAATCCAGGTCTTTAAGACACCATTGAACAGACAGATAGCCATGTAAGTTGAATACCCATGGATTAGAAGGCAGGGGTTATTAATGGCGTAGAACACTTGATCAGTGAAATGATAGCATAAAGGTGCAGACGGCTTATAGGACTACAAATAGACATCGCCATAAAATATTTTCATAACAACATGTTGTCCATAAGGTATTCAAAACATAATACAGAAGAAGGCTTCAGAAATCTGCATATAACCAGTGCCAAGTCACATTTAAAGGTGTTAGGACTAACAGCAGATTTCTCAGCAGAAACCCTACAGGCCAAGAAGCGATAGAAGAATGTACTCCAAATTCAGACACAAGGTAACTTCAAGAAGAAAACTATAGCCAGTAAGTCTATTTTTCAAAAATGAAAGAGAAATAAAGTCTGAAGAGGAGAAACACATTGAGGTAATTCAATATGGCCAGACAAGCCTTGCAAAAAGATGCTTAAGGGAGTTCTCGGTCCCAAAAATGAAAGAAAAATAACCATTGTCATGAAAGCATGTGGAAACATAAATCTCACCAAAGAAAAACAGAAAGGAATCAACATAATACTGTAAACCACAAGAGACAAAGCAATGGAAAGAGTCCTCACAGCAACAGGAGGGCAGGAGTGAATCTTATCTATCAAATGTAAACCTCTAATGCAAATGCACTAGTTGTCAGAATAAAAGATGCAGCCTGGCTGAATAGCAAATCCAAACCCAAACCTAAGAATCACAATTCACTATTCCCAATGCACACAGACATATAGACAGAAAGTAAGAGGCTGGAAAATGATGCTCCAAGCAAAAGAACATGAAGTATGAGCAGCTTTACCAAATGACAAAACACACTTTAACGTGAGTTTCTCTACAGTGCGATGAACAAATACCCGTTAAGAGCCACATGGGGGACAGAATGCAACTCTGCATGGCTCTGGGGAATGAATCTAACTGGGCATGAGGGAATGAAGAAAGGGCAAACACACCAACACACGTAGGGTAGGAAAGCTGGGGTTGAGTCATGTGGGTTCTAGGATTAAAAAGCCATAGCACCTCATAGGCTCAGCTGTGTATTATACACAGGTGGACAGGAAGGCAGGGTTATTATATACAGCTTGACAAAGAGGCGATCTTATTACATACGGCTGAATGAGGAAGCAGGTTCAGCCAATCTCAGTAGGAACAGTCTGTACGGACAGCTTTCAGGCTATGAACATCGAGAGAAGAAAGCTATTGTGGTCATTTTCTGAATAAATTGTCAACACTCTCACTCAGACCAGAGGACAGTTTTGACATTCCTATAGGGTCGTTGACATCACTATGCCCATGTTAAACCATACACATTCACTAAGGACTGTACTCCCTCCGTACAACAGAGTGTTTAGGCTCCGTGTGAAGGTACAGTCTGTCTTTGTCAGGCAGGCACGGTAGGGGCGTGATGCTGTTTGATCACGTTTTGTGAGTAGTCAGGCAGCAAAGACTAGAAAGGGATTGAGTCCGGGCATATAGGTGTGGATGCATGCATGCCACTGTGTGCATGTGGTGGACAAAGGACGACTTTCAGGAACTGATTCTCTCTCACCATTTGGGACCCAGAGATTACACTCAGGTCAATGGGATTGCTGCCAAGTGCCTGTACTTGCTGAGCTGTTGTTTCACCAGTCTGAGGTTTGGTTTCAAATTTATATGCACATAACGTTGGAATAACTAATTGGCTAATTGGTTGTTTTTTTGTTTGTTTTTGTTTTTGTTTTTGTTTTTGTTTTTGAGACAGGGTTTCTCTGTGTGATAGCTCTGGTTGTCCTGGAACTCACTTTGTAGACCAGGCTGTCCTCAAACTCACAGAGATTCGCCTGCCTCTGTCTCCCAAGTGCTGTGATTAAAGGCGTGCACCACCATGCCCAGCTGGAATCCCCAATTTAATAAAACAAACACTGTTACACATAAAAAGAGATACAGGTAACAGTATAATAATAATTATTTAAGAAACAAACCAAAAATCAACAACAACAAAGATAGGAGATATTTACTGACAAACTCATCCAATAGCTGCTTAGACATTTATTCAGAATAAACCATGTTTTAGACCACAAAACAAGTTTTTGAAAATTTTGAAAAAATTGAAATTACACACTATTTTTTCTGATTACAGCATAATAAAGTTAGGAGTCATTGGCAACATAAATTTTAGAAATTACATAAATACGTCTAGGCCAAAAAAGAAAAAGAAAAAAAAACCAATGACATTTTAAAGGGAATGGGGCACTGATGAATTAAGAAGAGATGTTCAGCAGGGCGGTGGTGGCGCACGCCTTTAATGTGCCACTCATGAGGCAGAGGCAGGCAGATCTCTGTGAGTTCCAGTCCAGCCTGGTCTACAGATCGAGTTCTGGGACATCCAGGGCTACACAGAGAAACCCTGTTAAAAAGAAGAAGAAGAAGAAGAAGAAGAAGAAGAAGAAGAAGAAGAAGAA
>CABHPP010155708.1:0-28975 GCA_902168425.1 Peromyscus attwateri | reverse complement strand
AAAATAAAATAAAATAAAATAAAATAAAATAAAATAAAATAAAATAAAAAAGAAAGAAAGAAAGAAAGAATAAAAGCATTTCTGTAATTATCTTATAATCTCAAAAAATTATAATAGATATATGACTAATCAAAAATATGATTTTCAGTCTAAGGAGACATACAAATGCAGCTTTGACTTTGAAACAATTAATTAAAAGATCATTTTGCATCCTGAGTATAGATGCATACCTGCAAAATCTAAGGAGATAGATCCAGAAGGATCATGAGTTTGAGACTAATTTGCACTACATGTAAGATAACCTACATAAATTCTCAATTTTTAACTGAAAACCTTTTAAGTTTACTTTTTATTATTATTATATTCCGTTTGTGTGTGGAGAGTGGGTGCGTGTTTGTGTGTGCATGTGTATCAACATAAGCACTAGCTTGTCACAAAATGTGTGTGGATGTCAGAAAACAACTTTCCAGGTCAGTTGGTTCTTTCTTCTTGCAGAGACTGAACTCAGATGAGCAGGCTCACACAGCAAGTGCTTTTACATTCTGAGTCACTTCTTTTACCTGAAAGAGAAACTTTAAAATTCTAAGATAGAAATTGGAATTTCCATCCAGACTTTGATGTCAGATTCTCTGCACTGTTTCTTGATTGAAGGACAGGTTTGCTAATCTTCTAAGAAGTAAATCATGAATTTCACTTTGAAGAGTTCACTCATTACTCTTTTTAATGAAAATAAAAATTTGTAATAAAAAAATTTAAAAGAGTGCTTCATCTCCAGATTACATCTTTTTAATTCTTGATGTGATAAAAGCAGATAAAACCTGTAGAGGACTAAATAAAATCTTTACTGTTAAATAAAATTTGTTGTGCAGGTTTAAGATATTATTATTAGTGATAGAGTTAAGCCATTGTCCAAAGGTAAAGCTAAGAAAGGAAGTGTGACTTAACTGCTCAAGATACATGTTGAAAGACAGTCTTGTAGAACTAAACTCATGCATTTATGCTTATAAAATCAGTTACATATGAACACATAGTATAATGCAAATGATCTGTTGATCAGGTCAAAGCATTGTTATTATAAGGTTAGCTTTTTATAGAATAATAAAGTCTGAAATATTGGAATTATTCATTATATATAATTAGTTATTTGTTTGCTCCAAACTTTATCATCACCTCAAACCTAGAACATATATCTCATTTTCATTATAATTTATTTTTTGTTTAAACATAAATATAAGCTTAAATTAAAATTCTTAAATGACAATAATGTTTACAATGAATTAGAAAGGAAATATTTTAGTTTCAAAGACACAAATCTTTCATTGTTAACTGATTAAAACATGTACAGTGAATTAATAGCAAATATATGAGGATTTAAAAGGCTATACTAACACTAGTGAAAATAAATTTTAAGAGAGTAAATAGTATTACAAAACAATAGCAAAATGAATTTTTTCAAAACATTACATAAATAGGTTATCAAGAAGCAATTAAATTATAAATGTGTATAAAGTTCATAGATGAATTATAGAGCATACTAACCAAAACATCTCTGTCTATTGTGCCTAGAGGTAGTGGGCATTTTGAGTTCCTTAATATCATCAATATTTCTCCTTACAAGGTCTTCCCATCTTTAAAACATCTAAGTCCTCTTATGTTGAGAGCCACTGGTAGCAAAAGACCATGGGCACATACAGCAGTGACAACTAGAGTTCAGAAGGTCAACATATCAGAACTAAGGGTTCTGTTAGAGGAAATCATCACACAAGGCATTATAGAACTATTGCCTTATGAATGAACTGGCTGTTTCTTGTTGTAAACTTCTTATACAATAACAGCTATGATTCTCTCCATTTACCGTGCATTTTCATGTTATGTGTACATGTAATCTCATGATTGCATCTCATTCTTGGGCACAATTTTCCCTATACATTTGGGATAATTGGATAACTATCCCCAGCTGTGTTTATTTTTCATTAACATAAATCTGGCCAGGGCCATTCTCCAGACAAAAGTATTTCAGCAAAGATACTTTTTTCCAAGGACAAAACTACACATAAATAAACATTAGCTTATCTCACCTACAGAGAGAGAAAAGAACCACTAACAATTAAATCCACAACTCCTTACCTTCACCCCAGGTTATTTACTCAAGACCCTAATTTAAGAGATTTTACTGCTCACATTTCTGGGATGATGTTTTAGCCACTTCCTAGTTACTGAGTTAAGGCAGTTACTTCCCACTGACCCAAGGAGATTGTCAAGGCCAGGCAGGTGATAGGTGTCAAGCTTCCTTCTTGTGCAAATTAAGTTTTAATATCTCCTCAGCCAGGTGCTGTTCCTAGATTCCCTAATTGATCTTAGCCTTTAGATGATTCTACCAGAGAACTCCCCTTTAGTCACTCCCCTTTTGGGTTGTAATTGGAAGCTGACATTTATTGCTTTATGTGTGGATCCTCATCACCTCTCTCAGTGATAGTGAAAACTTCAAGCCTTGAATTGCTTTACCAAAGAATTAGTGCTTGTGTATACATACTGGTTCCCTCTCAAAACTGGGGGAATTGATGGAGAAGACCAAGATGAGGACGAAGATGGAAAGAACTAGGTAGAGATGAGAGAACAGCAGAAGAGACTGAGAGCAGGAGGGACTGAGAGGAGCTAAGTATGAGAACAGAAGAGAAACTGTGTAGATGGAATTGACTTAGAAGAATAAAGTGAATGGATTTAGAAGAATAAAGTGAGTGGACTAAAGAATTCAGTGTGCTTAGATTCATTTTATATCCCTCAGATTAGAATCCTCAGCTGGTTGTTAGATTTCCACAGACCTTGAGAGAAAACAATATAGGCTGGACCTGTTATTGTTTTCATTACTCATACTTTTCAAATTATACTGTGTTTTCTTCCTGCTAAGAGTTAAGTAAATCTTACTAATTTTAAGTTATCATGTTACTATATTAACACCAGTTGGATAATTTCTTTATATAAGAACAATGATGCATTGTAACACATTCAAGTAACATAACCCATGAATTCTCTGCTTGGGTTCAGAGCTTAAGCTTGTGGGTTTTTTGTTGTTGTTGTTGTTGTTGTTGTTTGTTTGTTTTGTTTTGTCTTGCTTGGTGTTTAGGGGAGCTCTTGTGTAGCATATTGAATGGTTCATGTACTGGTTTGTTTTATGTCAACTTGACAAACAAGTTAGAGTTATCAGAGAGGAAGGATTCTCAGTTGAGGAAATACTTTCCTTTCCTGAGATCTAGCAGTAAGGCATTTTCTCTATTAGCAATCAATGGAGGAGGGCCAAACTCGTTGTGGGTGGTGCTAACCCAGGGCCAGTGGTCTTGGGTTCTATTAGAGAATGGGCTGAATATGCCAGGGGAAGTAAGCCAGTTAGCAGCACCCCTCCATGGCTTCTGTATCAGTTCATGCCTCCAGAATGCTGTCCTGATTTCCTTCAATAATGAACAACAATATGGAAGTATAAGCCAAATAGGCCATTTTTCCCTAACTTGCTTTTTGGTCACGGTGTTTCATCACAGTAATAGAAACACCAACTAAGACAGTACTATTAATTTAAAATACAAATTAGAATAATTTCATAACATTATGATTCATAACAATGTCTTCCATAACAAATGCCATACAAACATCATTAAATTATACCATTGCAGTCTTTAAAGCAATAGAAAACTCAGAGACTAACCTAAAGGCATTGTGGAGTCAAGTGATAGAGAATGATACCAACTAATGGGAGAACAGGAGCAAGGAAGAAAAGAATGAAGAAAGGAGGGAAGGAAGCTAAGGAAGAATGAATGAAGGAAGCAATGAAGGAATGAAGGGAGGAATATGAGAAACGAGAAATTAAAGGAAGAAAAGAGGAAGGGGGAAGGAGAGAAAAGGGCTACTCCATAGGAAAAAAAAAAAAACTCCCAGGATGTAAGCAACATGTAAGACCTAGGGTGAACAACCCTGGTCAGGAGTGATAAGCAATAGAATGACGTAAATAAACCATAAATGAAGTAGTGATAAACTATGTGTGGAAGTAGTGATAAGACTAGAAACCTACCCAGAAAGGAGTATAAAATATGAAGCCTCAGACACGACCAACAGAGTTCTTTAGACCCTTG
Organism: Peromyscus attwateri; assembly: GCA_902168425.1. NCBI lineage: Eukaryota > Metazoa > Chordata > Mammalia > Rodentia > Cricetidae > Peromyscus > Peromyscus attwateri. The sequence continues at coordinate 24,854 of CABHPP010155708.1, read as the reverse complement.
AGCAAGGTGACTCTCCTTCACCAGGGATGAAAGATCCTGTCCTCAGAGCAGACCAGGTTGAGCACAGGAAGACTGACCCGAGATCCAGAGGAACAGACGTGGTGAGTCCGGACCTGTACACCTGGAAAGGAATTCTCTCTGCCACTTAGAAGATGAGATAAATATTGCTTGTAATCTTATTGTATGAATAAATGAGTGTTATACCAAATCCAAATCAAGGGTAGATTATTCCTCCCCTGTAACCAGGGTATGTGCTTGCCACACACGATATTTCAATAACAGTGCTTGACAATAGTTGAAAATTAGTTTTACTTGTTTTGAATAAAATATTTAACAAAATGTTCAACATTTAACCTATTTGCCAAATAACAAAGATATTTTCACACATACTAGGTTTCTCACAATGTACCCCCACCCCATGAATGGGGTCTTGAAAACAAATTTGACAAGGATTTTAAGCAATACTAATGAATTATTGAATAAGAAAAGGAACTGTTACTTCTGGTTGACTTAGAGTAACAAAAAAGAACTTCTCATACCAAGAAAACAAATGTGCTTTGGTGCTACGATGCAGAAACCCCAGTACATAATAAGAGTTGAGAGTTCCAGAATAGCCGGACATGGTGGCGCACGCCTTTAATCCCAGCACTCGGGAGGCAGAGCCAGGAGGATCTCTGTGAGTTTGAGGCCAGCCTGGTCTACAGAGCGAGATCCAGGACAGGCACCAAAACTACACAGAGAAACCTTGTCTTGACCAATCAAAAAAAAAAAAGTTTCAGAATAAAGTTATCCAAGGAAAACAAAACACAAATAATCACCAGATGGCTTGCTATCATCTTACTTTTGACAAAGGGGATTTAAATGGATATAGCAAGGATTAAAAAAAAAGATGAGAGGAAAGATATATTACAACACAATTTTATACAGATATTTAATTTTAGACAGTCATAACAATGTGAACATTATATTTTGATTTAAATAAAGTTTAAATTATCACTATGCTAAGAATGGCTGAAAAATTTTTTATAGAAGGTCAATGATGCCACATAAACATTCACATGATATAGCATGCTAATCCTCTTCTAGGCTCAGTGCTCCCTGTCAGCTTAAGTTTTACTGACTGATAAAAGGTTCTGATATCTTTTTTGTCTTACTTGGCGTTTAGAGAGGCACTTGTTGCCATAACCTTATTGCAATGAAGGATAAAAAAGGAGATTAAAAATTTGAATTTTAAATTAGAACTATCTCTAGAGCCTACAGAAGTCAATTGATACTTTCTATATTTAATACCTTAAAAGGACTGGTAACAGCTACAAAAGAATCAAAGATGGCTGAATGTGATTGATCTGATGAGGTAGAAATTGGGTAGTGAGGACTTAATCCTTGTTACATGATATATAACAAAAAATAAAGAAAACACCCCTAGTTACATGAATTTCATAAAACAGTAGGAAAAAATTCAAATAGTGATACAAATCACATATACTATGAGAGAGGAACAAACATAACTGAGTTTAATTTACATGGTTGGGATTGAATGCCCATTGTTTGTAAATTTAAGGAGGCAACTGAGACTTCAAGTATGTAAGTGGTACCTGTGGAGTAGGAATAAGGAAAATGTTCGTCTCAAAAGATATTATTCATGAAAGAGAGACAAAATGATCACTAAGAAATTCTACCTTTGGAAAACAAATCTTAAAATTTAATGGAATGTATTTGAATAATATACAAATATGTTGATACTCTATTACTTTAAATTTACCATTTAAAGATGAATGTGCAAATACATACATTATTTCACATAGTTAATTTAATTTTCCCTTGACAGATTTAACTTATGTTGTTTAACTTTCAATCAACTTCATGAATTTCCATTTATTCCATATATGTGTGTGATAATACCCATATCTTTGATCTAGTTTTCTACCCACTAGTTGAATAATTGATTTTGCTTACTCATAAATATTTATGTTAAAAAGTATTTTCCCAAGAAAATTAGAATAGTATTATCTAGGATTTGTTGTAAGTAAATGTTTTTATTTGGTAAAATAAAAAAGCATCTATTTCATCAGTTAAATTTAAATAATTTTTATTTTTTATTACTGTAGATGTGTGTGTTTGTGAATTTTTGTTTATGATGTGTAGGACAGGTCACGAATGCCATGGTATGCATGTGGAAGAGAGAGGAAATCAGTTCTAAAATTCCAACTATAAGGTTTAAAGGGATCAAATTTAAGGTGTCATGCTATGTTTTAAAAAGATGACCAATCTCACAGTCTTACAATTTTTTTCCATGTGTGTACTTGGCTTCTAATAGCTACTCAAATATTTTTTGACTTTGATTTAAATCTGTTATTCTGAAGAACTAATAGGAAATAACTTCTTTTTAGTCTAATATTTGATCTACCTTGTTAAATTAGCAGTGATCTCTTCAAGGTAAAATTTTAAAAATGACTAACATTATATATACTGTTATATATGTATTTTCTTGCCATGAAAGTGTTATACCTCTTGACTAAATCTTAAAGAAATTTGATAACTGTATCAGACACAAGTTTATGAATATCAGCCTGATGTATGCTTTTGTGTGCAATCAACGTGAAATTGGATAAAGCCCACTAGGAAGACATTTTAGTTCGTATACATTTTCGTCACATTTTACTGTCCACTAAAACTCCATGATCCTTGCAAAACCTACAGTAGCAAATACAATTATAAATTCATGTTATAAATCATATTTATTCATGAATTGGTTTGGATTATATGTAAAAAATGGAGCCATTTAAAATATAAAATTGAAAGAATACTTCTATAGAGTCTGTCCTAGTTATGTTTTTTATTTCTGTGAAAAGACACCATGATCATGGCAACTCTATAAATGAAAACATTTAATTAGGGCTAGCTTACAGTTTCAGAGGCTTAGTCCATTATCATTATGGCAGGACATGGTAGTGTACAGACAAACGTGGCACTGGAGAAGGAGCTGAGAGTTCTACATCTTGATCCTCAGGGATGAGAAGGAGTCTGTGTCCACATTGTGTATAGTGTGACCTTAGGCGACCTCAAAGTCCACTCCCACAGTGACACACTTCCTACAACAAGCCCACATCTACTCCAATAAAGCCACAACTCCTGATAGCTCTACTCCCTATAGGAGCCATTTTCTTTCAAACCACCACATTCTTCTCCCTAGACCCCATAAGCCTATAGCCATAACATAATGCAAAAAGCATTTAGTCCAACTACAGAAGTCCCCATAGTCTATTACAGTCTCAAATTTGTTTAAAAGTCTAAAGGTCAAAGTTTCTTCTGAGATTTATGCAATCTCTTAACTATAATACCATGTAAAATAAAATAAAAAAATACCATATGCTTCCAACATATATACATCTATATCCAACAGGATATATATTGTTGTTCCAAAAAAATAGGAAAAGGAGTGAGAAAATACTGGACCAAAGCAAAACCAAAATGGGGCTCAGAAAATTCCAAGCTCTGCATCTCTATGTCTGATGTCAAAACACTCTTTATATCTCCAATTCCTTTCAGTTTTGTTGACTGCAACACACTGCTTTCTCTTGGGCTGGTTCCAGTCCCTATTAGTGAATGGAAAAAAAATAAAAAGGAAAGGAAAGGACATGACTGCTCTTAGGTATGGTGAAGAAGCAAGTATGTTGTAGATATGTGGGAGAATATAGACAGAGGCAGGGATATCCGTGAGTGGATATGACCATACTAAGCTGGGCCATGTGGGGACAGAGTGAGGGGAAGGGAAAAGGGAGAGACGGGAACCACATAATACAGCCAGAAGGCCAAAGATCCACAATGGATGGGCAACCAAAATGTCTGGATTATATAGGGAAGAGCTCTGGGCTGAAAAGTTACAAGTAAAAGGTGGGGAATTAGATCTATACCCTGTAACAGGTAGAGAGTGAGGGATGATGCTGAGAAAACCTTGCTGCCAGATCCAGCTTTGATGTTAAATGGGTACCTCAGCCATTTGTCCTGGGTTTGCAACAACATCCAGCCCTTTTGTTGGTAATGGACTATGTAATCATCTATGACTACTTCCTGCTGACATTGGGGTGTCCTTGGGGACCCAAAAAGCTGGAATGTTGGTCAAGTCCAGAAAGAGCAGGCTGTTTTACTAGCTGTCTAGACTCTGCAAGATAATCTGGGGCTAGGCAAATATAGGCAGCAGTTGGAGCAGTTTGTAGTCTTTAATTGATTGGAAAACTGCTATAACATATATATATATATATATATATATATATATATATATATATACAGGCAAAAGATAAAGTTAAGGAGTTTAGGGGGAAATTTTTTTCTTAGGTATACATTTAAAATTTTAGGCCCATGGTCCTGGTAGCTAGTGGAGCAGAGTCCCAAAACCAGAAAAGGGGAAGAGATCCCACCCTTAGGAATAGGTAGATGAGAGAATTAGGCTGTTGATTGATAGTACTTATCTGAAATCTATTTGACCTGTAAGAGGTGGATCCAAGTCAATTCCCTGAAGCTTACAAGAATTTGATTCCCTGAAGCTTGCAGGATTTTCTAAAAATTTACAAAAAGATAAGTTTTAGACATGTTAGCATTACCAACGCTTGTAATCTTTACTGAAATCCACATTGTAGACAGGGCAGTAGACTCATGTTATAGTAATAGATTGGGAACCCAAAACTGATTCTGGGTTCAAAGCATCAACTTTTCCTCTATCCAGAAGACATTTTCTCTGATCCTCATAGCTTAAGCTTTAAACTTTATACCCTTTTCTATACAGTCATTCACCATGAGACACAGAAGGTTGACTATTGAGGGCAGTCATTGTAAAGGGAGTTCCTTTAAATAAAGGAACAGTAAAAAGTTACACTGAAATCTGTTTTGTGAGTTTATTTCTTTTTGAGAGTCTGATAACAAGGTAAACTGTATCCAGACCTAGTATTAGCTCTAGGAAAACTGAGGCCTGTTTCCTGATTTTTACATATGAGAACTGAGAAGGCAGCTGAAGCCATAGGAAAGGAGCTGGGTGTTTGCTGATGTTAAATCTACAGTCATTCACTATCCTCAGAGATCTGAGAATGATAAATTATAACTGGAAATATAATCTAAATGGTCTATGTATCAATTAAAATGACAGAGACCCATTACCCATTAGCTTCTGGTGGTCTCCATAGTTTTATTGGGGTCAGTGGTTATGTCTTCAGATGTCATACAAGACAGCATTTAATCATTAGCTGTCATAGAGACCAGCATAGGCCTTTGGCTGACAGACCCCTGGCTGAGATTCTTTTGTAAAGAGAATCTTGTGGGACTGACCTTACTTTGAACAGGTAAACAACCCCAAAGTGTCCACAGTGTAAGCAGAACCCTGTCATCAGTCAGGCACAGGGCATTACCACAATCCAAGTGGAGCTGTCATTTCCCATCTATCTTCTTGGGATATCTTAAGGTATCCCACTAGGATGGGGCAGTTCTATCTATTGTGGGAAGTTTAAACATTTTTAAAGTAATACAGATCTCTGAAACATTTGAGGACCACCTATTTGCTCATTCTGATTACTTCTTTTAGGCTTAATTTTGAAAACAATTAAAGTAGGTTAAGTTAAGCTTATTCTTGTGATTAATTACATTAGTACTTATGACTACAAGTATAGTTCTGAACACATTAAAAATTGTATTATTGATAAGGAGACTAACCATTAACTTGTATTTCTTAGTTATCCTTAACAGTTTACATTAAGTTAATGTATTTCTGTTATTATTCTGGATTGTTTCCACAACCTGTGTGTGTGTGTGTGTGTGTGTGTGTGTGTGTGTGTGTGTTTCCATATGAAGCTGACAGTTTTCCTATCAATTTCTGTGAAGAACTGTGTTGAAATTTTCATTAGGATTGTGCTGATTCTGTAAATTTCTGTTGGTAGGATGGCCTATTTTACTATATTTACCCTCTGATCTATGAGCATGACAAGTCTTTCCACTTTCTCATGTATTCTATTTCTTTCTTCAATGTCTTAAAGTTTTTATTATATGAGTCTTTCACTTGCTTCATTAGAGATACCCCAATTTTTTTTGTTGTTGCTTTGTTTTAGGCTACTATGAATGCCATTATTTCTTGGATTTCTTTCCAAGTCTGTTTGCCATTTGTATATAAGAAGGCTACTGATTTTTAATATTAATTTTGTATCCTGTTGCTTTGCTGAAAGTTTTCTGGTTCAGATATTAGAGTTTTTTTTGTATAAAAATTATGTCATTTGCAAATAAAGATACTTAGATTTTTTTCCTTTACATTTTTTTTCCTCTTGATCTCCAGTTGTCTTATTTCTCCAGCTAATAATTCAAGTACTATGTTGAATAGGTTTGTAGAAAGTGGACATCCTAGTCTTGTTCTTGATTTTAGAGAAACATTTGAGTTTCTCTCCATTTAGACTGATATTCACTGTGGGCTGGTTGGTTATAAGTTGCATTTATTATGCTGAGACATGTCCTTTGTAATCCTAGACTCTCTAAGACCTGTATCAGGAAGGGATGCTGGAGTTTGTCAAAGGATTTTTCTGCATCTAAATAAGATGATCATTTGGCTTTTTATACAACCTGCTTATGTGGTGGATTATGTTTATTGATTTATGTATTTTGTACCATCCCTATAGCTATGTGATGAAGCATAACTTGATTATGGTGGATAATATTATCTATTTATTCTTACATTCAGTTTACAAGTATATTATTGAGAATTTTATATTAATTGAAAAAGTTTCATATAACATATTCCAATATGGTTTTCCTTCCACCAATTCCTCCAAGATTTTAACACCTTATCAACCACCCAATTCTATATTCTTTATTCTCTCTCTCTTTAGAAAGCAAAGAAATAAAACACAATAAAATATAATAAAATTACATATATATTCATATACTATATCAGTTTGTATTTTTCTTTTCTTGTTGGGATTTTCTATGCTTTAGGAATCAGGGTAATTGAGGTCTCATAAAAAGAATGAAGAAATGTTAGTTTGTTGTAGAATATTATTTTAAGGTGTGTTACATTTGTTTATGCTGTGGAACATTTGTTTCAATGATGTAAAAAAGTATTGGATTTTTTATGTTGCATTTGTTTATCTCTGTGAAGCTGTTTTACTTTCCCTCTCTAAAAAACCTGATTAGTCTAATAAAGAGCTAAACAGCAATAGCAAGGCAGGAGAAAGGATAGGCAGGGCTGGCAGGCAGAAATAATAAACAGGAGGAGAATTCTAGGAGGAGAGATGAAGGAGCAAGAAGAAGAAGAAATAGAGGAGGACGTCAGGAGCCAGCTACCCAGCCACATAGCCAGCCATGGAATAAGTGAAAGAAAGATAGATATACAGAAGTAAGAAACTGTAAAAGCCCAGAGTCAAAAGGTAGATGGGATAATTTAAGGAAAGCTGGCAAGAAACAAGCCAATCTAACCTGGAGCATTTATAATTTAGAATAAGGGAACTGGGTGATGGGTCCACAAAAGAATAGTAAGAGTAAAGAGTAAAAAACAACACATTAGTTAATTTCTATTTTGTGGAATTTTTTAAAGAAGTATTTTTATTGATTTTTCTTTCATGATCTGGTATAATTCTGTGCTGGATCTATTTGGCACTGGACTTTTTTTGGTGGGGGTGCTTAGAAGACTTAATTTATGCTTCTATTTCATTAGGGGATATGAGTCTCCCTAAATTGCTTTTCCAATCTTGATTAACTTTGGTAGACCATTTATATCAAGAAATGCACCCATTTCTTTCAGGTTTTCCACTTTGTTGAAGTATAGTTATTTAAAGAATATCCTTATGAATCTCTGGATTTCCTTAGTCTGTTGTGATGTTCCCTTTTCATCTCAAATTTTATTAATTACAATTTTGTCTCCATTTTTTTATTTAACTTGGCTAAGAGTTTAATCTTATTGATTTTTCTCAATGAACCAACTTCATTTCACTAAAATTTTTAGTGTCTTTGTTTGTTTCTATTTTATTGATTTCAGCACCAAGTTTCATTATTTTTTGCCATCTACTCTGTCTTAGGGTTTCTATTGCTGTGAAGAGACTCCCTGACCATGACAATACTTATAAAGTAAAAACTTTAATTAGGGTGGCTCACTTACACTTCAGAGGTTTAGTTCACTATTGTGATGGTGGGAAGCAAGGCAGCATGCAGGCAGACATAGTGCTGGAGCTGTGAGTCCTTATATATTGATTTACAGGCAACAGGATATGGTTTGATTCACTGGATGTGGCTTGAGCATATATGAAACTTCAAAGCCTGCCTCCTCAGTGACATACTTCCTCCAACAAGGCCACACCTACTCCAACACGGCCATAGCTCCTTTGGGGGCCATTTTCTTTCAAACTATCACCTTCTCTTTTGAGGGAGATTTCTTTTCTTTCTTTTTTTTTTTTTTTTGTTGTTGTTATTGTTTTAGAGTGTTCAGGTCTATCATTAAGTTACAAATATGAGGTCACTCAGTTAATTTTTTTCTATGTAGGCACTTAACTATATGAACTTGCATATATATATGTATATATATACATATATATTTATACATTAACACATATATTTATATGTATACACTTATACTTACATATACATACAAATTTGGTAAAATGTTCTATGTATCTCTGCTATATCCATTTGATTTATAGTTTTATTTGACTCTAGCATGTATGTTTAGTTTTGTCTGGAATACCTGTCTGTTGTGGAGAGTCGGGTATAGAAGTCACCCACTATCCACTAATGCTTTGTGAGGGTCAATATGTGATTTTTATCTTTAGTAGTATTAATGAAAATGGATGCTCACATTTTTGGTACATATATGCTAAGGACTGCAATATCCTATTGGTGGATTTTTCCATTGATGCCTATGTAGTGTCTTTCCCTATATCTTTTTATTAGCTTTAGTTTGAAGTCTACTTTGTCTAATGTTAAAATGGCTACAGCTGCTTCCTTCTTGGGTCCATTTGCTTTTAATACTTTTTACTATCTTTTACTCTGAGATAATGTCTATTCTTGAGAGTAAGTTATGTTACTTGGAGGCAATAAGGACAGATCTTGTTTTTTAATCCATTCTGTAAGTCTTTATCTTTTCAATGAGGAATTAATGCCACTAAAATTTAGAATTATACACGAAAAGCATTTACTGATTTTTGTTATTTTGTTGTTATTATGTGGATTTTATCCCCCTTTTCAATGTACTGTTCTAGGATTATTTATCCCTTGTGTTTCTTTGGGTCTGGCTAACATCTTCAGATTGAAGTTTTCCTTCTGTAAAGCTGAATATATTTGTCATGGAATTATTTTCTTTATCTATTACAGTTGACACTTTTATGCATATGGTGATTTATACTTGCATCTGTGGTTTTTCTGAGTTTATAGAAAAATTTTCTGGCTCTTCAGACTTTCAGAGTTTCCACTGAGCAATCAGGTATTAAAAATAATAGTCTATCTTTATACAAGACTTGCTTGTTTTCCCTTGCAGCTTTTAATATTCTTTCTTTGTTTTGTACATCTATTGTGTTTATTATTATGTGGCTTGAAGAATTTCTTTTTGTTCTGTCTATTTGGTGTTTTGTGTGCTTCTTGTACCTTGGTATGCACCTCTTTCTCTAGGTTGGAGAAAACAAAGAGACAAAAAAACAAATTGATGTTGTTAAAAATATTTTCTGTGCAGGTGACCTGGATTTATTCTCAGTTCTCTAGTCCTATAATCATAGATTGGACCTTTTCATAGTATCCCAGATTTCCAATATGTTACATACCTGGATTTGTTTTAAATTTTATATTTTCTCTGACTGAGGTATCCATTTTTCTACCTTGTCTTCAATGCCTGAATTCTCTCTTCCACATCTTCTACCCTGTTATCGAGCCTTACATATAAGGCTTTTGTTTGACTCCCTAAAATTTTCACTTCCAGTTTTATTTCAGTTTGGGTTTGCCTTAGAAATTCTATTTCTATTTATCTGTCTCAAACTATTTTCACTATTATATTCGACTCTATTTTGTTTTGTTTTTTTCCCACAGTCTTTATTAAGGGATCGATTCCTATCCACTTCAAGGACATTGAACATATTCATAGTTGTTATTTTGAAGTCTGTGTCTTGTTCTTCACTTATATTGCATTTTATGGTATGCTGTACTGGTTCTGGTGGGAGCATATTGTCTTGGTTGTTTATGTTAGGGCTTTGGGGCTACTGTATGAGTATCTGGAGCTATGACTGAGGTAATACAAGGTGTTGATATCATATATTCACTTTGCTTCATTGCTTAGCTTCTGTTGGTTTCTCTGGATCTGAGAAAAATGTTGAGAGTATAGAATTCTTTGTATAGAGTGATTCTACAGTTCAGTTGGCATCACAGAGGAATAGTTTGTCTAGGACAAAAGGCTGAGAGGTATTGTGAGAAAGATCTAGAAGTATCCTGTTCACACCAAGAGGTAGGGTCTCCAAGGAATGTGGTGGGAAGAGGGGCTTCTGTAAGTAAGCTGCAGTAGAACAAAGAATGAGTGTGGAAAGACAAGGATGAAAGTGCTAGGAGAACCTTGGGTTTATAATAAAATAATGATGGACTCTGAGAGCATGAGATATTTGTCAAGGATTTTGTGCACAGAGAGTGTAATCAGCCCAAGGAAGAGAAGTGTATTACAGTAAGCAAACCTGGAAGGGTGGAGCCAGCTGAGCCCTTTGATATTGGACATTAAGTTAATGGATTAGGAGCCTGCACTGCTGGGTTCCATTTTGCTTTGTTCCAGTAATTCCTCACTATGCTCCATTCCTTCCTTTTGTCATGATAACAAACATTCTGTGCTATAGTGCATTTAAAGTATGTAATTTGTGTTTTGATTTTTATCCTATGGGGTTGTTATAATTGGGAGATTTTGATGCTCAGACGAGACTTTGGAATTTTGACTTTTAAGTCATGTCAAGACTATGAAAGTCAATCTACACATTTGAAGTTGGACTAAAAGTATTTTTTTTTACTTTTTTTTTGGCATTATGATATGACTACACACCTATGAGAGTCAAGGTGTTTAATGAAGTGGTTTGAAATGCAAAGGCTACAAAAGGCTCACGTATTTGAACATTTGGTTACAAGTTGGTAGAACTGTCTGGGATGAATTAGAAAAGCAGGCCTTGTTAGAGGAAGTCTGTTACAGGGATAGGCTTTGAGGTTTAAAAAGACTCATGCCATTCCTAGTCTGTCCTTCTTCTTTGTCCCCTCCTGAGGATCACACTGAAAATCTCACTGCTTTCTTTCATCATGCCTTTACTCTAGCATTATAGACTCTAATCCTCTTTAATTGTAAGACCAGATTAAAAGCTTTCTTTTATAAATTGTCTTGATCCTAGTGTTTTGTCACAGCAATAGAAAAGTAACCATGACAGAATCCCACTAAGTGTGATTACCTGAGTGTGGATAGGACTTTATTTTGTGGTTCAAGGGTAATTTATTTGTTGCTATATTACTGAATAAAAATAACACCCCCTCCTCAAAAAGCATTAATTTTTACTTTTATATAACAAAAACAAAATTGTGTTCTACAGCCAAAGCTTGTGATTATGGTAATCACTTTTCATATGAAAATTTTAACATTAATTATAATATGTGTGCTCTTACTTAGACATTCAAACTTTTAAAACATCACTATAAATTAATTTTAAACATTTTTAAATTAAAATGTTATTAAGTGATTTTTCCCTTCCCTTTCCTTCCTCTAATCCCTTTCATGCATTTTCACATTGTGCCTCCTCAAAATTGTTGCCTTTTCATCTTTGTTATTGTTATATACATATATACATATATACATACATATAGTAACATAAATACAAATATATGTGTGTATGTATGCTGTGGATATCACTCTGTATAAATAAAATGCTGTTTGACCAGTAGCCAGACAGGAAGTATAGGCGGGACAAGCAGAGAAGAGAATTCTGGGAACAGGAAGGCTGAGTCAGAGAGACGCTGCTAGCTGCCGCCATGAAAAGCAAGATGTAAGGTACCGGTAAGCCATGAGCCACGTGGCAACTTATAGACTAATAGATATGGGTTAATTTAAGATAGAAGAACTAGATATCAAGGAGCCTGACACTGCCATACAGTTTGTAAGCAATGTAAGTCTCTGTGTGTTTACTCCATTGGGTCTAAGTGGCTGTGGGACTGGCAGGTGAGAGAGATTTGTCCTGACTGTGGGCCAGGCAGGACTGGAGAAAACTTAAGCTACATATGTATCTATGTCCAAATATGGATATGCAACCTTGATGATCTGCTTAGCATTACTTGTACATTTGACTTCAGAGTTAACCACTTGGTATTGGTTAGCCAGCTTGAGGAACATTCTTTGGGAAGACTATTTCTCTCTCTCTTAGAAATCCTTAGTTGCCTGTAGTTCATTTTTTTATGGTGGAGATATGAGAATTCTGCCTATCATGCTAGCATATCTGTTGGTTCTGTACTTATTCAGGTCTTATTTAGGCAGCCACATTGTTGAGGAATCCTGGGAACACTTCCCTGTTGTTTGTAGAATATATAGTCTCACAGCAGATTTTCTGATCCTCTGACTCACAAAATTTTCCCCCTCTTCTGCAATATTCCCTATGATTACAAGCAGGATTGTGTTATAGATTTGCCTGGGGGTACTCCAAGGACACTAGTTCTCAACCTTTTGAATAGATGTGGTTTTCTATAATATTCTTCATCAGTCCCAAAGAGAAGTTTCTTTGATGAATGCTAAGAGCTACACTTATTGCTTGGTATAAGGATAAGTATCTGAATGCAGTCAGGAATTATGTTGCCCCAAGAAAGTGGCTGTACTAGGTTCTCCTCTAAAATCTATGACTCCATGAATTACCCACAGGCACTTGGCTGTGTTTCCAGTACCAGAAACAATTCTCTCCCTATTAATTGGGCCTAAAGTCCAAGTACAGAACTGTTGGAGGCCACCAAATATCAGTGTCACTGCTGCACCCTTAGGATCATTGTCACATGCTCATCACCCTTATGGTTCATAGGAGGTACAGCTATGGAGGACTGTTCATGCCTCCTCATCACCCTTACGGATCATAGGTGGTACAGCTATGGAGGACTGTTCACTGCCTCCCTCCCTTGAATGCTTGCATAGCAGCTTCATGTACTCCAGTTCACATCCTCTGGGTCTTGCTTCCAAAATTCATGATGTCCTCTATAACAGGGACCTATTTTCAGCCTCTTGGAGACACCCAAGTGCAACAGCAATGGATTGTATTTTTTGGTCGTCCCCTGACCTAAATGATAACTCAAAAGAGTCCTTATATTTTTTTGCTTTTCATTTATTTAGTGATGTGCTATGGGTGGGTGGGGGGGCACATGCATACCATGAAGGTCAAAGCATAACATTTGATGGATCAGTTTACTCCTTCTACCAAGCAGCTTCTGAGGATTAAACTTTGGTGTCAGTCATGACAGCTAGCACCTCTACCTTCTGAGTTATCTTGTCAGTCTTCATTATTTTAAATATATGAATTGATTTAAAAGTATCAGCACTTATGTGAATAATATTTAATATGGTAGATTAAGAAGTGAACTTTTAAAGGCTGAAATGTAATATTCTATTCATAGAAAATTGACATAATTGAACTTGGAATGGAACAAATCCTTAGAAATGGTTAGCTAAAATGCTTTTGGTGTTAATAATGGTTGCAGAATTAGATTAGTAATGATTCAATATCTTAATCCTTAAAGAGAGACATGATCTTTCACTTTAGGCCACAATATCTAGAATAGTGTATAATGGTTAGGGTCACATAGTAAGATAATTTCAATCCTAGCTTAATACTTACATTAAATACTTGATAATATGAGTAATAAGTAATGTGCTTTTATTTGTACTTTTCAAAATCATTGTGGATTCTGTATTAAACATTAGCATCATGTGCTATATATTATGATATATTAGGAAGAACAAACAAAGGTTATAAAAATGTAGAATGAACCTGGTTGTCATAAGCTAAGCATTCTTGTGATAAGATATTGTGAATTTTCACCAATGTTTAACACATGTAGTAACAGATGGATTTTTATTAATTAAAAGTATCATCTACTGTGGCATAGAAATGAAAAAATGTGAAACAGCAAGATCAATACCTGCCACCTTGCTATCAAGCTGCCCATTGCTTAATACTAAGATCTCTGGAAAATAATAAAAATTTATGCTAATCAGGGCTTGACTAATGAAGGAAGAACCTGTTATAACTCTAATATGTCACTGTCACCCACCTACCACCACTCTCCCAACTCTCCCAACTTGACATCTGATGCAATAACCATCTAATGTTTTGGTACACCGTGATATAATATATTTGCTATATTTTGTAAGAATCTTTGTCATTACAGTATTTTTATTATATTAGAGTGTGGTGGTATTGTGTTCCCCAAAATATTGTGTACCTTAATAAACTTATCTGGGGTCAGAGACGGAACATCCTCAATATTAAACAGAGGTTAGGCAGTGGTAGCACACGCCTTTAATCCTAGCATTCCTGAAGTGTTTACAATACGCCCCAAGGTCAGACATGCTTGTACATGCCTGGCAGACACACCCGCCCAGTTAGCCCCAAGTCAGGATAGGCATTTCCGGCTCAAGGCGTCTGGTAACCAAGGCGACCACCGGACACATCCACCTGGCGAACTCCAGGTTAACATAGCCATTTCCGGGTCAAGGCGTCTCGCGTGACCGGGATCCGTGATGTCACGTAGCCACGCAGGCGCGCAGCATGGCTACGTCATTACGTCTACCTGGGTACGCCCCGCCTTATAAGGAGCCGCCATGACTGGCCTAAGCCCCTTCCTCACACGTGTTTTCTCCCGCGCGCGCGCGCGGGCACTCACTTCCTTCTGTTCCCCCAATAAACTCTATCAGCGGATTCTGTCGTGTTTCGTGACATTTCCTTGCAGGGGTAACAGCGCAAATAACTAACAATTCCAGAGACAGAAATCCCTCTGGATCTCTGTGAGTTCAAGGCCACATTGGAAATGGACAGCCATGGTGACACACGCCTTTAATCCCAGAAAGTGAGCCTTTAATCCCAGGGAGTGGTAATAGAAAGCAGAAAGGTATATAAGGCGTGGGGACCAGAAACTAGAAGCATTTGGCCTGGTTAAGCATTTGGCCTGGTTAAGCTTTCAGGCTTCTAGCAGCAGTTCAGCTGAGACCCATTCTGGATGAGGACTCAGAGGCCCCCAGTCTGAGGAAACAAGACCAGCTGAGGATCCGGCAAGGTGGGGTAGCTGTGGCTTGTTCTGGTTCTCTGATCTTCCAGTTCACCCCAATAACTGGCCTCAGGTTTGTTTTATTAATAAGAACTTTTAAGATTCATGCTACATTAGAGAGTGTGGGTTATCATAAAACACATTTTAATTTTTAGCTTATTAACTTAGAAAGTTAACATTTTAAAAAATATAGTATTTTCATTAATCTTCATAAATTTAATATACTTTTACAATGTACTTTGATAAAATTCTTCTCCCTCTTCCTCAGTTACTGGTCTACAGCTGTGAAGGTACACCATGACCAAGGCAACTCATAAAAGAAAACATTTAATTGGAGGCTTGCTTTCAGTTTCAGAGGGTCAGTCCATTATCATCTTGGCAGTGAGGACAGCACGGTGCTGAAGCAGAAGCTGAGGGTTTAAATCTGGATCGAAGGGAGCAAGCAGAGAACCATAGACACGGGTCTGGCATGGGGTTTTGAAGCCATAAAGCCCACATCCAATGACTAACTTTCTCCAATGCCGGAGACGGCATATGAAAAGCCTGACGTGTTGCTGGTGGAATCTGCGCTGGAGGTACCCGAGAATGAGGACATCAATTCCTCCGGGCCTGTCCCACCGGATATGCTACTAAGCCTGCCTTCTGTGGGCCAGGGAGAAATCAACCTTTGTGTCCCGAGGGCAGACTTTATGGTGCATGCATGTCATGTTCTCACCCATCCAACTGTTACTGGTTCTTGTAATCCTCCTACTCCATTTGTTCTTTATGACTTTATTTCTCTCTCCTGCGGTGGTTTCCATGAAATTAGAAATGATATTGAGATTGTGACGATGGCAGGAGTTAAAACTGTTCTGCAGGTCATGGGAAAAACCCAGAAGGCTGGTGGCAGAAAACTGTAGATGGAGTGAAATATAGATAGGACAGAAGACAAGATTTGTCCAGAACTAGTTAGAAGACAACTTGATGAATTACAGAGTGATGAAGAAGGACTTAGGCTGAGAGGAAGCTGGCAGTCTGGTACCTTAAACCATTGCTTATATTTCTGTGCTTTCTGAGAAACCTCAAGTAGATGGCCTCTGGGGTGATTACCTTAGATATTCTGATAATTACTAATCTGTAAAAAAATAAGCTGATATGCTTTGGCTTTCTTCCTGGGAACTTCTATGTGCAATCAAGGGGCATGGGGTACACTTTGCTGATTTACAAAAAGAACTTTTAAAACTATTATAAAAAACTCAATCACCTGTTAAATATTCTCATCCCCTATTTCCTTGAATTATTACAATGAAAGACCGGGGTTGAGTCAGATTGGGAAAAGGCGGAAAAGACACACATCTCCAGATCTTACAAGACTCATCAGCTTGCATCAACTCATGTGTCCAAGTCTTTACTTGCACCTGCCAGACATCCCTGCCCTTCGAGACCCTCAAAACTTCTGAGGCTGGTTCCCGGCACTCCAACAAGGCTGCACTTTTTCTTTTTTCTATTAAGACATCTTCTATTCTTTTTAAATACCAACCCCAGATTCCCCCCTCCTCCCTCTTCCCCACTCCCAGCCTTCCCTGCCCCAAACTCACTCCTCATTCTCACCTCTTCCAAGTCAAGGTCTCCCATGAATAATCAGCAAAGCCTGGTACATTCAATTGAGGCAGGTCCAAGCCCCTCCCTGCTGCACCAAGGCTGTTCAAGGTGTGCTCAATCATATCAGAAGGACACATGCTCAACTATGTTCATATCAGCATTATTCCTAATAGCCAGAACCTAGAAACAACCTAGATGCCCTTCAACTGAAGAATGAATAAAGGAAATGTGGCACATGCACACAATGGAGTACTACTCAGCAGTAAAAAAACAATGACATCATGAAATTTGCTGCACTTCTTATTCCTTTCTGAGACTGTTAATCATGTGGGGACTAAGCCTTAAAATATATGAGGGGGGAGGGGCATTTTTCACTTGAACCACCACACTGACTCATCTTCTCTCAATGCTGTCTAGATCACTCCCACAAAATTTCCCTCTCCTATCTGCTTTTTTTATTCTTTTTCTTCTTTCATTTTGTTTGCAACCCAGTGAGTCTAATTAAAGATGCCTGTATTTGCATGGATCTGGGATCATCCTGGCTACCAAGGGCCACAAAACTCACTTTTCTTTCTTCAAGAGCTGTCAACTTTCATTAGCTCCTCAAGTAAGGAAGGACTTTTGTGTCCCTCGCCATTTATGTTGGGATGCAAATACCTTGACTTTGTGCAGGTCTTGTACCAGAAACCACAGCTGCTGTGAGTTCATGAATGCAATGGTCCTGTGTTTTTCAAAAAAAAACATTGTCTTAGTCTGCTTTTCCTTGATTTCTGGCTCTTTCAGCATTTCTTTCAACACCTTACATAATACTCCCTGAGCGTTAGACCGAATGTAAATGATAACAATATCCTCTTTATGGTTGAGCACTTCACAAACACTCATTCTTTGCACACCGAGCAGTTGTCCGTTTCTTTACTAGCTGCTTCTTGCTGCAGAAAGAAGCTTGCCCAACGAAGCTTGCAGAAAAAAACCGCCCTAACCTATGGATATAGAGATCATTTGCTTAGAAGGCATTTTGATACTATATCCTTCATCAAAACAACAGTAATATGTTCTCTACTGGGGCCTCTGAACTCCCAACCACAGGTACATGGACAGATATACATTATTAATCATGGGTTATCTCCTGTGAGATTGGGCCTTAAGCCCAACGAGAAAGTGCCTGGTTAGCCCCATGGCATACTTGCTGCTGTTATACTCATAGGTATTTCTTACCAGGTTGTTTGTTATTATAATTTGCAAGCTTCACAGCTGGGGAATATTGTTCATTACTTACCACTCTAATTGGCAGTATGAACCAGAGAAAGTGCGGCCTTAAAGTGAGGCTTCATGCAATAACCAACTTTATTCGGAGCATCAGTTTATACTCTGAGGGAAAAATGTCACCTGAATAAACTTTACAATCACAAGGATAAGCCAAATGTGGCAAAAACATGGTTTTCAACAGAAATATATGAATAACAATGACATTTGCAATGAGTAATCTACAGTAAACTCACTCCTATCTGCTACACCTGGAAGTGGTATGAAAGAACATTCCAAATACAACCCACGTTGTGGAGGAACAGATAACAAGAATTTTGTCTTCTTTACTTCTAATACACTCACAAGGTCTCAGAAATCTCCTCACACTGATTCATGGACTGTGTTCCAACAATTGATGCCTTTCTCCTCCAGCAACACATATAGCAACTTCCAGTGCTATGAAAACTAGTGAACAAAGGAAGAAGATTCCAAGTCAGGACTAGCTTGATTTTCTGATGCCAATGTCTAATGGTGTCATGGCAATAGTGTCTTACTATCAATTCCTAGTGAGCAACCAAGAGCAGTGAATATAGACTATGTTGTTTGAGGCATCTCCTGTAGGCCATGACCAGTACCTCAAATGCCACATTTTTTTTTCAACTGACTAAAATGGCATCAAGCAAATTAAAATATTTATGTACACTCTTTCTGCCCTCTCTTCCACAGTGATAACTTGAGCTTTGAGGAGGATGAAGTATATGCATTCACTAATGGCTGAACATTCTGTACTTTCCCATTCTCTGTAACTTGGCTAGTTGTGGATCACTGTATCAATCAGTATCTATTGTAAATGGAAGCTTCTCAAATGAGGGTTGATATAAGCATTGATCTGTGGTTATACAATAAGTCATTAGAAGCTGGCTTAATATTATGTCCATTTAGCAGCATAACAGTACCCACAAACAATGGATGACTACATGGAAAAAATTTTTGGACACAGAAACAGCTGGGCATATGAACTCATATATTTAGACAGAAAGTAAAATATCTGTGCAAGGCCAAGCCAGACAAAATTCAAAACAGAGAGGAGATTTGGGTACACAGTCTTACACTTTTCAAATAGCTATTGGCAGTTGTTAGTCACTAGAAGAGAAAATTTTCTCTAAAAGTATGGCCCTTGTCCGTTAGGTCATACTCCAGTGGATAATTACACATTCAATAATATTTGAGAAGAACAAATTGTTTTTGAAAGACTTTTTTTAAAAATATGACATAAAGTCATGTAGAAAAGGAAAAGGGTGGATCTGAGAAGAGTGGGGGGAGGGGTGAATATTATAAAAACTCATTGACCAATACTCTCAAAGAACTAATAATTAAAAACTATATGGGGTATTTTAGAGTAAAGTATCAGAGTAAAATCTGTTGACTATGAACTTACAATATACACACAATTTATGATTGAATAATATACAAAAGAAGGCTAGATATTCTTTTCATTTAGGTCTAAAGATCAATTTAAACCATAATCTGTGTGTTGGAGGGAAATAGGATTTTACATCACCAACTCCAGTCCTCTGCTCTGTACTTATCTGTTACTTAATTTGTTAATCTTAACAATGCAGTGAAGGATCACTTTCCTGAAGTCAATGATGTGAGAGACGACAAAGCACTAATGTTTTAAATACAATTTATCTACATGTTGTAGTAGATCTCTACTCCAGAAAGTTGATTAATACAAGAAGGATGGGTGATTCCTTAAGATATCAAACATTTTTTTTTATTTCTAAAGTGATAGGAACGTCTTTAAACTCCCCAACAATGTGAAATATACCATAAGGTGAAAATGAAAATCCAGATGTATGTGAAGGTTTATATTAGGAAGTGATTCATCTTTCTTTTCTGTTAGCCATAAGGAAGAACCATGTTGCAACTCCAGAAAAGCCTGGGGCATGAAAACTGATTCCTCCTAGTACCATCAATAACCATGGCATCAGGATTATCTAGGAATGACAGCCCAACAAAAGAAGCAAGGTGCGAGACAGTTATTCCTCCTTCCACCAACTTGACCCATGTTGAAAATGTTCTATTGCCATCTATGTGGCGTTATATTTTACAGTAAATCATATGAAAAACATTAAATATTTCTTCAGCAACAAGTTAAGATCTGGTTTGTTACTGTTATTGAAGCTAGTGAAACACTAAGTTAATGTGACTGAAGGTAAAATATAAATACAATAAATGGTGTTCCAAAGAAGTATCAAATTGAGACTGAAAAGGTGACTCAGCAGTTAAGAGTGTTCGCTTTTCTTCCACAGGACCTAGGATTGGCTCCAAGTATCTACAGTGAGTAGCACTTAGTATCATAGAGTAGCTCTAAGTACCTAACTTCAGCTCCAGGGTACTAAACTCTCTCTTCTGATCTCTATGGGTAGACATATGTATAGAAATAAAAATTAAATGTTTGAAAAAATCCATATATTTCCTGTAAAATTTTCAAAAAGTGACAGTGCATATAACAATATGTATTATAATTATTTTTTAATTTTGAAATTATAATATAATTACAAGATTCCTCCTTTCCTGTTCCTCTCTCCAAATCCTCCTTTACAATTATCCCCACTTTCCTTCAAATTTATGGCCTCTTTTTTCACTAATTGTTATTGCATGAATATATATATATATATATATATATATATATATATATATATATATATAAATATACCACATGACTTCTCTCATATGAGCTGGTCAAGTATGACAACGTTGGACAAGCAAAGGGGTCTGCAAAAAGCCCACATGACCTCAATCCTACCAAAAGAACTATAGGCCATTGAGGAAATCTGGGAGTTGAAGGTATGCTCTTCCTCAGGGAAGAGGACATGCATTTGTTGTTCAGTACCTAAGAACAGCCCTGAAAATATACATGCAAGTAATGTAATATGCACAAAATGGATTATACTTAAAAATTAAATCTTTAAAAATAAGTACCAAATTGAACTTCCAAGAGTAGTGGACTACAGTGACAAAATTGTATTATTTGTCATTAATTTCTAATTGTGTATTTTGAAAAATTAACTGTAATCATGGCCATATTTCATTCAGAGCAACAGTCTTAAGTGATGTTAAAATATTATAAATTTTGGAGTAGTTTAAATATTATTAAATATTATTCCCAGATGCATTTTATATACTTTCCCTTTAAGCAATAATAGATTTTCTTATTGATTCAATATTTAGGTAAGGGAAAACTCCAGAAGCTGGTAGAATTGTGCATTTTGATTGTGAACTATAAGAAATCATTGCTCTCAATGGTAATCTATGAATTAGCTATTAATTTAATGATGCTTATAAAATACAGCAGGCCTTTGTGTTCTATAAAATATTCTTCTGTTGGGTTAACCCTATTATAGTACAGTCAGGATCTTTAAGCTCATAGAAAAGCAAATTGCTCTTTACAACAGGAAACTTCAGTTTCCAAATTTAATCTAAACATATTGCTAGATTTTACCACTCTAGACATTTAATAAGACTCACGGTAGGATTATTTTGACCTAAATTAAGAAATAAGAAGCTTTCATTAAATGTAAACTACTATCAAAATATCACTAGCAAATTAAATACAAGCATATCCAAATAATTTTGAATATTCACAAATATTTTTCTACCAAATTCACTGAATGTACTTGGTCCTATTAAATTTGACCTATCTATTGTTTTCTAAATTTTCTCATAGATACATCTTACCCAAACAATTTCAATAAAAAAGAAGAGTTGGCTTTTTTGTTTCTGCAGTTGGATTATTATTTCTCCATTATTTATGAAAGTTCACATGATTAAATAATGAATACACTGCATAAAAGCACTACTTCATTTCACTAGTAGTACATGTTCCTTGAGAAGAAAAGTATTCTGTTTCTTAATGAAGTCTATGAATCATGTTTGAGGGTGCAATCTGGAGTGCACATAGCTTAATTCATCATTTGTTCAGTTAACAGTAACCACTGCCTCATATTCCAAGTTTTGCTATATTCTTTAAAGTCATTGCAATTTATAACCTACTTGCTTTAAAAATTGCAAATAGGTGATCACTGATTGATCTTGGAATGCAGATTTTAATTGTGCAAATGTTCATTTATAATTTTGGGTCAATATGGAACTAGATAGAAAATGCATTCTGAGATTTAAGGAATTGACTTCAGAAAAAGGACCAAGCTAATTTGAATTTAGCTCTCAATATTGCAAATGACAGTGGATGGTGTTATTTAACGGCTACACATTGATTAGGGTAAGTGTGCATGTGCCTCATGGCCACCAGTGTCTGTATCTTTTTCCAGGGTGTAAAAGCACAACCCGAATGATGAAACATTCTAACCTAATCACTGAATTAGGGTTGAGGAACATATTCTAATGAAGCACCCAACCACAGTGGAATCTTAAGCACATTGTGTTTTGACAAGTATGCTAAATACTTATTACCTGCAATCTATTAATACATGTTACAATTCATACTCAGTTCAAATTCTATGACTCTAGAATCTAGATTTAAGGCACCCTGATTCAGTTCCATTCATTTGTAGAATGCTGTATATTGTAGGTATATAATTTTTCAAATGACAGAACTTTCAGGCAGAATTAATTCATGAGGATAAGAATACTAGAACCATAGGGAATATAAACTATTAACTGTGCATTTTCTAGTATCTGTCAATTTGGATAGGGCCAGAATGGTTCAACAGTATTATTCCAATAGGTCACAGAATGTGCCAAACATCAGAAACAGATGTACTTCTGCACCCAGTAGCAAGTTCTACACTGTCTGAGTCTGAAGCAAAATTAAGTCAAGGTCACAATCCCAGTAGTTGGGTGGATTGCAGGGAACAAAATCAGAATCTGTTTTTAATTTTTATTAAGAAAAAAATTTATTCATTTTACATACCAACCACACACAGATCCCCTTCTCTTCCTTCCTCTCACCCCTGAGCCTTTCCCCTAATATACCCCTAATTCCCTCCTCCAACAAGGTAAGGCCTTCCATGGGGAGTCAGCAGAGCCTGATATATTCAGTTGAGGCAGGTCCAAGCCCCTCCCCCAGCTGTGAAGCACTTTGAATCTTAAGATGTCATTATTTAATTACATTAACAGAGCAGACTTTAATCATGATTTCTATGAGTAAACTGGGGATGGGGGGGCAATACAGAGGAGGGGATGGGAAATAAGAACATGATGGAACAGGATGGTCGAGCTGGCAGAGGGATATGGTAGGAGAATAATCAAAGGGATATCTTGATAGAGGGAGACATTTGGGGTAAGGGAGAAACCTGGAGATAGGGAAATTCCCAGCCATAAGGACGACCCTAGATTAGACTACTAACAATGGTGGAGAGGGTACCTGAACTCACCTACCCTGGTAATCAGATTGGTGAATGCCCTGTCATCATAGAGCTTTCAACCAGTAACTGATGGAAGCAGATGCAGAGATCCACAACCAAGCACCAGGCTGAGCTGGGAAGAAAGGGAAGAGGGATTACATGAGCAATGGGGCATCAAGATCATGATGGGGAGATCTACAGAGTCAACTGAAACAAGCTTTAGGAACTCACAAACTTTAGACCAACAGCTGTAGAACTTACATGGGACCAGACTAGGCCCTCTGAATATGGGAGGCAGTTGTGTAGCTTGGTCTGTTAGAGGGGCCCCTGGCAGTGGGATCAGGATCTATCCCTGGTGCATGTGCTGGCTTTTTGTAGCCTATCACCTACAGTTGGAGGCCATGCTCACCCTTGATGTAGTGGGGAGGGGCTTGGTCCTGCCTCAACTGAATGTACCAGGCTTTGCTCACTACGCATGGGAGGTCTTACCCTTTTGGAGGAGGGGTTGTGGGATGGGTCAGGGTAGGGATGCTGGGGGGAAACAGGGAGAGGGATGAGAAGGAGATCTGTGGTTGGTATGTAAAATGAATAAAAAAATTAAATAAAAGAAAAGAAAAAAATAAAAAAGCAGGAAAAAGCCTTCTCATACTATAATGTTAATATGGTAAAAAGTATAAGTTTTCCTATTTGAAGTACCTTTTGAAGTGCAAGTATGATGATGTTTATGAATTAATCCCTTTTAGGACACATGAAAATTTCCTGAGACATATTTGTAATTTCCTCTTTTTAATCATCCTATTCTTTTCTTTTATGTTCAGTTCTTCCAAAAATAATTAAATATATTACAGTGAATTAAAAAAATATTCATTTAGCATTTAAATTCTTCATGGACTTCAATACTTTATTTGTGACATATATTATACCACCCTAAACATAAGCACACTTATCTACACATATAATTTGAATAAAGTAAGGCTCTTCATTTAATGTGTATTGTATTTCTCTGCCTTATCATTGTCTTTAATGATAATGTTATTTTATTGCAAAAAGAATCCAAGCATGGAAGAAATCACAAGGAGGAATAAAATACATGCCTTCCTATCTTTCATTTTATCACTGACCATTTGCTGCTAATGTCAGTAAAATTAAAGTCTCATCTCAGATCTCTTCTCTAGTCATCTGCCTTCTATTATAGACACTACAATGGACTTATCACAGTGCTGTCAAAATGGCCTTTTGACAATTATGTTTGGCTATTTTAGATCCTCTTCTTTGTTCTTCACTCTTGAAGACCTGGCATCATCCCTTTAAGTTTCTGGATATACTGCTAACATCTCAAACATGACCTTCCCTGAATACTAATACTCTATTTAAGTGCAAGTCCTCCTTCTAATCACT
>CABHPP010155707.1:0-28943 GCA_902168425.1 Peromyscus attwateri | reverse complement strand
AAAATAAAATAAAATAAAATAAAATAAAATAAAATAAAATAAAATAAAAAAGAAAGAAAGAAAGAAAGAATAAAAGCATTTCTGTAATTATCTTATAATCTCAAAAAATTATAATAGATATATGACTAATCAAAAATATGATTTTCAGTCTAAGGAGACATACAAATGCAGCTTTGACTTTGAAACAATTAATTAAAAGATCATTTTGCATCCTGAGTATAGATGCATACCTGCAAAATCTAAGGAGATAGATCCAGAAGGATCATGAGTTTGAGACTAATTTGCACTACATGTAAGATAACCTACATAAATTCTCAATTTTTAACTGAAAACCTTTTAAGTTTACTTTTTATTATTATTATATTCCGTTTGTGTGTGGAGAGTGGGTGCGTGTTTGTGTGTGCATGTGTATCAACATAAGCACTAGCTTGTCACAAAATGTGTGTGGATGTCAGAAAACAACTTTCCAGGTCAGTTGGTTCTTTCTTCTTGCAGAGACTGAACTCAGATGAGCAGGCTCACACAGCAAGTGCTTTTACATTCTGAGTCACTTCTTTTACCTGAAAGAGAAACTTTAAAATTCTAAGATAGAAATTGGAATTTCCATCCAGACTTTGATGTCAGATTCTCTGCACTGTTTCTTGATTGAAGGACAGGTTTGCTAATCTTCTAAGAAGTAAATCATGAATTTCACTTTGAAGAGTTCACTCATTACTCTTTTTAATGAAAATAAAAATTTGTAATAAAAAAATTTAAAAGAGTGCTTCATCTCCAGATTACATCTTTTTAATTCTTGATGTGATAAAAGCAGATAAAACCTGTAGAGGACTAAATAAAATCTTTACTGTTAAATAAAATTTGTTGTGCAGGTTTAAGATATTATTATTAGTGATAGAGTTAAGCCATTGTCCAAAGGTAAAGCTAAGAAAGGAAGTGTGACTTAACTGCTCAAGATACATGTTGAAAGACAGTCTTGTAGAACTAAACTCATGCATTTATGCTTATAAAATCAGTTACATATGAACACATAGTATAATGCAAATGATCTGTTGATCAGGTCAAAGCATTGTTATTATAAGGTTAGCTTTTTATAGAATAATAAAGTCTGAAATATTGGAATTATTCATTATATATAATTAGTTATTTGTTTGCTCCAAACTTTATCATCACCTCAAACCTAGAACATATATCTCATTTTCATTATAATTTATTTTTTGTTTAAACATAAATATAAGCTTAAATTAAAATTCTTAAATGACAATAATGTTTACAATGAATTAGAAAGGAAATATTTTAGTTTCAAAGACACAAATCTTTCATTGTTAACTGATTAAAACATGTACAGTGAATTAATAGCAAATATATGAGGATTTAAAAGGCTATACTAACACTAGTGAAAATAAATTTTAAGAGAGTAAATAGTATTACAAAACAATAGCAAAATGAATTTTTTCAAAACATTACATAAATAGGTTATCAAGAAGCAATTAAATTATAAATGTGTATAAAGTTCATAGATGAATTATAGAGCATACTAACCAAAACATCTCTGTCTATTGTGCCTAGAGGTAGTGGGCATTTTGAGTTCCTTAATATCATCAATATTTCTCCTTACAAGGTCTTCCCATCTTTAAAACATCTAAGTCCTCTTATGTTGAGAGCCACTGGTAGCAAAAGACCATGGGCACATACAGCAGTGACAACTAGAGTTCAGAAGGTCAACATATCAGAACTAAGGGTTCTGTTAGAGGAAATCATCACACAAGGCATTATAGAACTATTGCCTTATGAATGAACTGGCTGTTTCTTGTTGTAAACTTCTTATACAATAACAGCTATGATTCTCTCCATTTACCGTGCATTTTCATGTTATGTGTACATGTAATCTCATGATTGCATCTCATTCTTGGGCACAATTTTCCCTATACATTTGGGATAATTGGATAACTATCCCCAGCTGTGTTTATTTTTCATTAACATAAATCTGGCCAGGGCCATTCTCCAGACAAAAGTATTTCAGCAAAGATACTTTTTTCCAAGGACAAAACTACACATAAATAAACATTAGCTTATCTCACCTACAAAGAGAGAAAAGAACCACTAACAATTAAATCCACAACTCCTTACCTTCACCCCAGGTTATTTACTCAAGACCCTAATTTAAGAGATTTTACTGCTCACATTTCTGGGATGATGTTTTAGCCACTTCCTAGTTACTGAGTTAAGGCAGTTACTTCCCACTGACCCAAGGAGATTGTCAAGGCCAGGCAGGTGATAGGTGTCAAGCTTCCTTCTTGTGCAAATTAAGTTTTAATATCTCCTCAGCCAGGTGCTGTTCCTAGATTCCCTAATTGATCTTAGCCTTTAGATGATTCTACCAGAGAACTCCCCTTTAGTCACTCCCCTTTTGGGTTGTAATTGGAAGCTGACATTTATTGCTTTATGTGTGGATCCTCATCACCTCTCTCAGTGATAGTGAAAACTTCAAGCCTTGAATTGCTTTACCAAAGAATTAGTGCTTGTGTATACATACTGGTTCCCTCTCAAAACTGGGGGAATTGATGGAGAAGACCAAGATGAGGACGAAGATGGAAAGAACTAGGTAGAGATGAGAGAACAGCAGAAGAGACTGAGAGCAGGAGGGACTGAGAGGAGCTAAGTATGAGAACAGAAGAGAAACTGTGTAGATGGAATTGACTTAGAAGAATAAAGTGAATGGATTTAGAAGAATAAAGTGAGTGGACTAAAGAATTCAGTGTGCTTAGATTCATTTTATATCCCTCAGATTAGAATCCTCAGCTGGTTGTTAGATTTCCACAGACCTTGAGAGAAAACAATATAGGCTGGACCTGTTATTGTTTTCATTACTCATACTTTTCAAATTATACTGTGTTTTCTTCCTGCTAAGAGTTAAGTAAATCTTACTAATTTTAAGTTATCATGTTACTATATTAACACCAGTTGGATAATTTCTTTATATAAGAACAATGATGCATTGTAACACATTCAAGTAACATAACCCATGAATTCTCTGCTTGGGTTCAGAGCTTAAGCTTGTGGGTTTTTTGTTGTTGTTGTTGTTGTTGTTGTTTGTTTGTTTTGTTTTGTCTTGCTTGGTGTTTAGGGGAGCTCTTGTGTAGCATATTGAATGGTTCATGTACTGGTTTGTTTTATGTCAACTTGACAAACAAGTTAGAGTTATCAGAGAGGAAGGATTCTCAGTTGAGGAAATACTTTCCTTTCCTGAGATCTAGCAGTAAGGCATTTTCTCTATTAGCAATCAATGGAGGAGGGCCAAACTCGTTGTGGGTGGTGCTAACCCAGGGCCAGTGGTCTTGGGTTCTATTAGAGAATGGGCTGAATATGCCAGGGGAAGTAAGCCAGTTAGCAGCACCCCTCCATGGCTTCTGTATCAGTTCATGCCTCCAGAATGCTGTCCTGATTTCCTTCAATAATGAACAACAATATGGAAGTATAAGCCAAATAGGCCATTTTTCCCTAACTTGCTTTTTGGTCACGGTGTTTCATCACAGTAATAGAAACACCAACTAAGACAGTACTATTAATTTAAAATACAAATTAGAATAATTTCATAACATTATGATTCATAACAATGTCTTCCATAACAAATGCCATACAAACATCATTAAATTATACCATTGCAGTCTTTAAAGCAATAGAAAACTCAGAGACTAACCTAAAGGCATTGTGGAGTCAAGTGATAGAGAATGATACCAACTAATGGGAGAACAGGAGCAAGGAAGAAAAGAATGAAGAAAGGAGGGAAGGAAGCTAAGGAAGAATGAAGGAAGGAAGCAATGAATGAATGAAGGGAGGAATATGAGAAACGAGAAATTAAAGGAAGAAAAGAGGAAGGGGGAAGGAGAGAAAAGGGCTACTCCATAGGAAAAAAAAAAAAACTCCCAGGATGTAAGCAACATGTAAGACCTAGGGTGAACAACCCTGGTCAGGAGTGATAAGCAATAGAATGACGTAAATAAACCATAAATGAAGTAGTGATAAACTATGTGTGGAAGTAGTGATAAGACTAGAAACCTACCCAGAAAGGAGTATAAAATATGAAGCCTCAGACACGACCAACAGAGTTCTTTAGACCCTTGAGCAAGGTGACTCTCCTTCACCAGGGATGAAAGATCCTGTCCTCAGAGCAGACCAGGTTGAGCACAGGAAGACTGACCCGAGATCCAGAGGAACAGACGTGGTGAGTCCGGACCTGTACACCTGGAAAGGAATTCTCTCTGCCACTTGGAAGATGAGATAAATATTGCTTGTAATCTTATTGTATGAATAAATGAGTGTTATACCAAATCCAAATCAAGGGTGATTATTCCTCCCCTATAACCAGGGTATGTGCTTGCCACACACGATATTTCAATAACAGTGCTTGACAATAGTTGAAAATTAGTTTTACTTGTTTTGAATAAAATATTTAACAAAATGTTCAACATTTAACCTATTTGCCAAATAACAAAGATATTTTCACACATACTAGGTTTCTCACAATGTACCCCCGCCCCATGAATGGGGTCTTGAAAACAAATTTGACAAGGATTTTAAGCAATACTAATGAATTATTGAATAAGAAAAGGAACTGTTACTTCTGGTTGACTTAGAGTAACAAAAAAGAACTTCTCATACCAAGAAAACAAATGTGCTTTGGTGCTACGATGCAGAAACCCCAGTACATAATAAGAGTTGAGAGTTCCAGAATAGCTGGACATGGTGGCGCACGCCTTTAATCCCAGCACTCGGGAGGCAGAGCCAGGAGGATCTCTGTGAGTTTGAGGCCAGCCTGGTCTACAGAGCGAGATCCAGGACAGGCACCAAAACTACACAGAGAAACCTTGTCTTGACCAATCAAAAAAAAAAAAAGTTTCAGAATAAAGTTATCCAAGGAAAACAAAACACAAATAATCACCAGATGGCTTGCTATCATCTTACTTTTGACAAAGGGGATTTAAATGGATATAGCAAGGATTAAAAAAAAAGATGAGAGGAAAGATATATTACAACACAATTTTATACAGATATTTAATTTTAGACAGTCATAACAATGTGAACATTATATTTTGATTTAAATAAAGTTTAAATTATCACTATGCTAAGAATGGCTGAAAAATTTTTTATAGAAGGTCAATGATGCCACATAAACATTCACATGATATAGCATGCTAATCCTCTTCCAGGCTCAGTGCTCCCTGTCAGCTTAAGTTTTACTGACTGATAAAAGGTTCTGATATCTTTTTTGTCTTACTTGGCGTTTAGAGAGGCACTTGTTGCCATAACCTTATTGCAATGAAGGATAAAAAAGGAGATTAAAAATTTGAATTTTAAATTAGAACTATCTCTAGAGCCTACAGAAGTCAATTGATACTTTCTATATTTAATACCTTAAAAGGACTGGTAACAGCTACAAAAGAATCAAAGATGGCTGAATGTGATTGATCTGATGAGGTAGAAATTGGGTAGTGAGGACTTAATCCTTGTTACATGATATATAACAAAAAATAAAGAAAACACCCCTAGTTACATGAATTTCATAAAACAGTAGGAAAAAATTCAAATAGTGATACAAATCACATATACTATGAGAGAGGAACAAACATAACTGAGTTTAATTTACATGGTTGGGATTGAATGCCCATTGTTTGTAAATTTAAGGAGGCAACTGAGACTTCAAGTATGTAAGTGGTACCTGTGGAGTAGGAATAAGGAAAATGTTCGTCTCAAAAGATATTATTCATGAAAGAGAGACAAAATGATCACTAAGAAATTCTACCTTTGGAAAACAAATCTTAAAATTTAATGGAATGTATTTGAATAATATACAAATATGTTGATACTCTATTACTTTAAATTTACCATTTAAAGATGAATGTGCAAATACATACATTATTTCACATAGTTAATTTAATTTTCCCTTGACAGATTTAACTTATGTTGTTTAACTTTCAATCAACTTCATGAATTTCCATTTATTCCATATATGTGTGTGATAATACCCATATCTTTGATCTAGTTTTCTACCCACTAGTTGAATAATTGATTTTGCTTACTCATAAATATTTATGTTAAAAAGTATTTTCCCAAGAAAATTAGAATAGTATTATCTAGGATTTGTTGTAAGTAAATGTTTTTATTTGGTAAAATAAAAAAGCTTCTATTTCATCAGTTAAATTTAAATAATTTTTATTTTTTATTACTGTAGATGTGTGTGTTTGTGAATTTTTGTTTATGATGTGTAGGACAGGTCACGAATGCCATGGTATGCATGTGGAAGAGAGAGGAAATCAGTTCTAAAATTCCAACTATAAGGTTTAAAGGGATCAAATTTAAGGTGTCATGCTATGTTTTAAAAAGATGACCAATCTCACAGTCTTACAATTTTTTTCCATGTGTGTACTTGGCTTCTAATAGCTACTCAAATATTTTTTGACTTTGATTTAAATCTGTTATTCTGAAGAACTAATAGGAAATAACTTCTTTTTAGTCTAATATTTGATCTACCTTGTTAAATTAGCAGTGATCTCTTCAAGGTAAAATTTTAAAAATGACTAACATTATATATACTGTTATATATGTATTTTCTTGCCATGAAAGTGTTATACCTCTTGACTAAATCTTAAAGAAATTTGATAACTGTATCAGACACAAGTTTATGAATATCAGCCTGATGTATGCTTTTGTGTGCAATCAACGTGAAATTGGATAAAGCCCACTAGGAAGACATTTTAGTTCGTATACATTTTCGTCACATTTTACTGTCCACTAAAACTCCATGATCCTTGCAAAACCTACAGTAGCAAATACAATTATAAATTCATGTTATAAATCATATTTATTCATGAATTGGTTTGGATTATATGTAAAAAATGGAGCCATTTAAAATATAAAATTGAAAGAATACTTCTATAGAGTCTGTCCTAGTTATGTTTTTTATTTCTGTGAAAAGACACCATGATCATGGCAACTCTATAAATGAAAACATTTAATTAGGGCTAGCTTACAGTTTCAGAGGCTTAGTCCATTATCATTATGGCAGGACATGGTAGTGTACAGACAAACGTGGCACTGGAGAAGGAGCTGAGAGTTCTACATCTTGATCCTCAGGGATGAGAAGGAGTCTGTGTCCACATTGTGTATAGTGTGACCTTAGGCGACCTCAAAGTCCACTCCCACAGTGACACACTTCCTACAACAAGCCCACATCTACTCCAATAAAGCCACAACTCCTGATAGCTCTACTCCCTATAGAAGCCATTTTCTTTCAAACCACCACATTCTACTCCCTAGACCCCATAAGCCTATAGCCATAACATAATGCAAAAAGCATTTAGTCCAACTACAGAAGTCCCCATAGTCTATTACAGTCTCAAATTTGTTTAAAAGTCTAAAGGTCAAAGTTTCTTCTGAGATTTATGCAATCTCTTAACTATAATACCATGTAAAATAAAATAAAAAAATACCATATGCTTCCAACATATATACATCTATATCCAACAGGATATATATTGTTGTTCCAAAAAAATAGGAAAAGGAGTGAGAAAATACTGGACCAAAGCAAAACCAAAATGGGGCTCAGAAAATTCCAAGCTCTGCATCTCTATGTCTGATGTCAAAACACTCTTTATATCTCCAATTCCTTTCAGTTTTGTTGACTGCAACACACTGCTTTCTCTTGGGCTGGTTCCAGTCCCTATTAGTGAATGGAAAAAAAATAAAAAGGAAAGGAAAGGACATGACTGCTCTTAGGTATGGTGAAGAAGCAAGTATGTTGTAGATATGTGGGAGAATATAGACAGAGGCAGGGATATCCGTGAGTGGACATGACCATACTAAGCTGGGCCATGTGGGGACAGAGTGAGGGGAAGGGAAAAGGGAGAGACGGGAACCACATAATACAGCCAGAAGGCCAAAGATCCACAATGGATGGGCAACCAAAATGTCTGGATTATATAGGGAAGAGCTCTGGGCTGAAAAGTTACAAGTAAAAGGTGGGGAATTAGATCTATACCCTGTAACAGGTAGAGAGTGAGGGATGATGCTGAGAAAACCTTGCTGCCAGATCCAGCTTTGATGTTAAATGGGTACCTCAGCCATTTGTCCTGGGTTTGCAACAACATCCAGCCCTTTTGTTGGTAATGGACGATGTAATCATCTATGACTACTTCCTGCTGACATTGGGGTGTCCTTGGGGACCCAAAAAGCTGGAATGTTGGTCAAGTCCAGAAAGAGCAGGCTGTTTTACTAGCTGTCTAGACTCTGCAAGATAATCTGGGGCTAGGCAAATATAGGCAGCAGTTGGAGCAGTTTGTAGTCTTTAATTGATTGGAAAACTGCTATAACATATATATATATATATATATATATATATATATATATATATACAGGCAAAAGATAAAGTTAAGGAGTTTAGGGGGAAATTTTTTTCTTAGGTATACATTTAAAATTTTAGGCCCATGGTCCTGGTAGCTAGTGGAGCAGAGTCCCAAAACCAGAAAAGGGGAAGAGATCCCACCCTTAGGAATAGGTAGATGAGAGAATTAGGCTGTTGATTGATAGTACTTATCTGAAATCTATTTGACCTGTAAGAGGTGGATCCAAGTCAATTCCCTGAAGCTTACAAGAATTTGATTCCCTGAAGCTTGCAGGATTTTCTAAAAATTTACAAAAAGATAAGTTTTAGACATGTTAGCATTACCAACGCTTGTAATCTTTACTGAAATCCACATTGTAGACAGGGCAGTAGACTCATGTTATAGTAATAGATTGGGAACCCAAAACTGATTCTGGGTTCAAAGCATCAACTTTTCCTCTATCCAGAAGACATTTTCTCTGATCCTCATAGCTTAAGGTTTAAACTTTATACCCTTTTCTATACAGTCATTCACCATGAGACACAGAAGGTTGACTATTGAGGGCAGTCATTGTAAAGGGAGTTCCTTTAAATAAAGGAACAGTAAAAAGTTACACTGAAATCTGTTTTGTGAGTTTATTTCTTTTTGAGAGTCTGATAACAAGGTAAACTGTATCCAGACCTAGTATTAGCTCTAGGAAAACTGAGGCCTGTTTCCTGATTTTTACATATGAGAACTGAGAAGGCAGCTGAAGCCATAGGAAAGGAGCTGGGTGTTTGCTGATGTTAAATCTACAGTCATTCACTATCCTCAGAGATCTGAGAATGATAAATTATAACTGGAAATATAATCTAAATGGTCTATGTATCAATTAAAATGACAGAGACCCATTACCCATTAGCTTCTGGTGGTCTCCATAGTTTTATTGGGGTCAGTGGTTATGTCTTCAGATGTCATACAAGACAGCATTTAATCATTAGCTGTCATAGAGACCAGCATAGGCCTTTGGCTGACAGACCCCTGGCTGAGATTCTTTTGTAAAGAGAATCTTGTGGGACTGACCTTACTTTGAACAGGTAAACAACCCCAAAGTGTCCACAGTGTAAGCAGAACCCTGTCATCAGTCAGGCACAGGGCATTACCACAATCCAAGTGGAGCTGTCATTTCCCATCTATCTTCTTGGGATATCTTAAGGTATCCCACTAGGATGGGGCAGTTCTATCTATTGTGGGAAGTTTAAACATTTTTAAAGTAATACAGATCTCTGAAACATTTGAGGACCACCTATTTGCTCATTCTGATTACTTCTTTTAGGCTTAATTTTGAAAACAATTAAAGTAGGTTAAGTTAAGCTTATTCTTGTGATTAATTACATTAGTACTTATGACTACAAGTATAGTTCTGAACACATTAAAAATTGTATTATTGATAAGGAGACTAACCATTAACTTGTATTTCTTAGTTATCCTTAACAGTTTACATTAAGTTAATGTATTTCTGTTATTATTCTGGATTGTTTCCACAACCTGTGTGTGTGTGTGTGTGTGTGTGTGTGTGTGTGTGTGTGTTTCCATATGAAGCTGACAGTTTTCCTATCAATTTCTGTGAAAAACTGTGTTGAAATTTTCATTAGGATTGTGCTGATTCTGTAAATTTCTGTTGGTAGGATGGCCTATTTTACTATATTTACCCTCTAATCTATGAGCATGACAAGTCTTTCCACTTTCTCATGTATTCTATTTCTTTCTTCAATGTCTTAAAGTTTTTATTATATGAGTCTTTCACTTGCTTCATTAGAGATACCCCAATTTTTTTTGTTGTTGCTTTGTTTTAGGCTACTATGAATGCCATTATTTCTTGGATTTCTTTCCAAGTCTGTTTGCCATTTGTATATAAGAAGGCTACTGATTTTTAATATTAATTTTGTATCCTGTTGCTTTGCTGAAAGTTTTCTGGTTCAGATATTAGAGTCTTTTTTGTATAAAAATTATGTCATTTGCAAATAAAGATACTTAGATTTTTTTCCTTTACATTTTTTTCCTCTTGATCTCCAGTTGTCTTATTTCTCCAGCTAATAATTCAAGTACTATGTTGAATAGGTTTGTAGAAAGTGGACATCCTAGTCTTGTTCTTGATTTTAGAGAAACATTTGAGTTTCTCTCCATTTAGACTGATATTCACTGTGGGCTGGTTGGTTATAAGTTGCATTTATTATGCTGAGACATGTCCTTTGTAATCCTAGACTCTCTAAGACCTGTATCAGGAAGGGATGCTGGAGTTTGTCAAAGGATTTTTCTGCATCTAAATAAGATGATCATTTGGCTTTTTATACAACCTGCTTATGTGGTGGATTATGTTTATTGATTTATGTATTTTGTACCGTCCCTATAGCTATGTGATGAAGCATAATTTGATTATGGTGGATAATATTATCTATTTATTCTTACATTCAGTTTACAAGTATATTATTGAGAATTTTATATTAATTGAAAAAGTTTCATATAACATATTCCAATATGGTTTTCCTTCCACCAATTCCTCCAAGATTTTAACACCTTATCAACCACCCAATTCTATATTCTTTATTCTCTCTCTCTTTAGAAAGCAAAGAAATAAAACACAATAAAATATAATAAAATTACATATATATTCATATACTATATCAGTTTGTATTTTTCTTTTCTTGTTGGGATTTTCTATGCTTTAGGAATCAGGGTAATTGAGGTCTCATAAAAAGAATGAAGAAATGTTAGTTTGTTGTAGAATATTATTTTAAGGTGTGTTACATTTGTTTATGCTGTGGAACATTTGTTTCAATGATTGGATTTTTTATGTTGCATTTGTTTATCTCTGTGAAGCTGTTTTACTTTCCCTCTCTAAAAAACCTGATTAGTCTAATAAAGAGCTAAACAGCAATAGCAAGGCAGGAGAAAGGATAGGCAGGGCTGGCAGGCAGAAATAATAAACAGGAGGAGAATTCTAGGAGGAGAGATGAAGGAGCAAGAAGAAGAAGAAATAGAGGAGGACGTCAGGAGCCAGCTACCCAGCCACATAGCCAGCCATGGAATAAGTGAAAGAAAGATAGATATACAGAAGTAAGAAACTGTAAAAGCCCAGAGTCAAAAGGTAGATGGGATAATTTAAGGAAAGCTGGCAAGAAACAAGCCAATCTAACCTGGAGCATTTATAATTTAGAATAAGGGAACTGGGTGATGGGTCCACAAAAGAATAGTAAGAGTAAAGAGTAAAAAACAACACATTAGTTAATTTCTATTTTGTGGAATTTTTTAAAGAAGTATTTTTATTGATTTTTCTTTCATGATCTGGTATAATTCTGTGCTGGATCTATTTGGCACTGGACTTTTTTTGGTGGGGGTGCTTAGAAGACTTAATTTATGCTTCTATTTCATTAGGGGATATGAGTCTCCCTAAATTGCTTTTCCAATCTTGATTAACTTTGGTAGACCATTTATATCAAGAAATGCACCCATTTCTTTCAGGTTTTCCACTTTGTTGAAGTATAGTTATTTAAAGAATATCCTTATGAATCTCTGGATTTCCTTAGTCTGTTGTGATGTTCCCTTTTCATCTCAAATTTTATTAATTACAATTTTGTCTCCATTTTTTTATTTAACTTGGCTAAGAGTTTAATCTTATTGATTTTTCTCAATGAACCAACTTCATTTCACTAAAATTTTTAGTGTCTTTGTTTGTTTCTATTTTATTGATTTCAGCACCAAGTTTCATTATTTTTTGCCATCTACTCTGTCTTAGGGTTTCTATTGCTGTGAAGAGACTCCCTGACCATGACAATACTTATAAAGTAAAAACTTTAATTAGGGTGGCTCACTTACACTTCAGAGGTTTAGTTCACTATTGTGATGGTGGGAAGCAAGGCAGCATGCAGGCAGACATAGTGCTGGAGCTGTGAGTCCTTATATATTGATTTACAGGCAACAGGATATGGTTTGATTCACTGGATGTGGCTTGAGCATATATGAAACTTCAAAGCCTGCCTCCTCAGTGACATACTTCCTCCAACAAGGCCACACCTACTCCAACACGGCCATAGCTCCTTTGGGGGCCATTTTCTTTCAAACTATCACCTTCTCTTTTGAGGGAGATTTCTTTTCTTTCTTTTTTTTTTTTTTTTGTTGTTGTTATTGTTTTAGAGTGTTCAGGTCTATCATTAAGTTACAAATATGAGGTCACTCAGTTAATTTTTTTCTATGTAGGCACTTAACTATATGAACTTGCATATATATGTATATATATACATATATATTTATACATTAACACATATATTTATATGTATACACTTATACTTACATATACATACAAATTTGGTAAAATGTTCTATGTATCTCTGCTACATCCATTTGATTTATAGTTTTATTTGACTCTAGCATGTATGTTTAGTTTTGTCTGGAATACCTGTCTGTTGTGGAGAGTTGGGTATAGAAGTCACCCACTATCCACTAATGCTTTGTGAGGGTCAATATGTGATTTTTATCTTTAGTAGTATTAATGAAAATGGATGCTCACATTTTTGGTACATATATGCTAAGGACTGCAATATCCTATTGGTGGATTTTTCCATTGATGCCTATGTAGTGTCTTTCCCTATATCTTTTTATTAGCTTTAGTTTGAAGTCTACTTTGTCTAATGTTAAAATGGCTACAGCTGCTTCCTTCTTGGGTCCATTTGCTTTTAATACTTTTTACTATCTTTTACTCTGAGATAATGTCTATTCTTGAGAGTAAGTTATGTTACTTGGAGGCAATAAGGACAGATCTTGTTTTTTAATCCATTCTGTAAGTCTTTATCTTTTCAATGAGGAATTAATGCCACTAAAATTTAGAATTATACACGAAAAGCATTTACTGATTTTTGTTATTTTGTTGTTATTATGTGGATTTTATCCCCCTTTTCAATGTACTGTTCTAGGATTATTTATCCCTTGTGTTTCTTTGGGTCTGGCTAACATCTTCAGATTGAAGTTTTCCTTCTGTAAAGCTGAATATATTTGTCATGGAATTATTTTCTTTATCTATTACAGTTGACACTTTTATGCATATGGTGATTTATACTTGCATCTGTGGTTTTTCTGAGTTTATAGAAAAATTTTCTGGCTCTTCAGACTTTCAGAGTTTCCACTGAGCAATCAGGTATTAAAAATAATAGTCTATCTTTATACAAGACTTGCTTGTTTTCCCTTGCAGCTTTTAATATTCTTTCTTTGTTTTGTACATCTATTGTGTTTATTATTATGTGGCTTGAAGAATTTCTTTTTGTTCTGTCTATTTGGTGTTTTGTGTGCTTCTTGTACCTTGGTATGCACCTCTTTCTCTAGGTTGGAGAAAACAAAGAGACAAAAAAACAAATTGATGTTGTTAAAAATATTTTCTGTGCAGGTGACCTGGATTTATTCTCAGTTCTCTAGTCCTATAATCATAGATTGGACCTTTTCATAGTATCCCAGATTTCCAATATGTTACATACCTGGATTTGTTTTAAATTTTATATTTTCTCTGACTGAGGTATCCATTTTTCTACCTTGTCTTCAATGCCTGAATTCTCTCTTCCACATCTTCTACCCTGTTATCGAGCCTTACATATAAGGCTTTTGTTTGACTCCCTAAAATTTTCACTTCCAGTTTTATTTCAGTTTGGGTTTGCCTTAGAAATTCTATTTCTATTTATCTGTCTCAAACTATTTTCACTGTTATATTCGACTCTATTTTGTTTTGTTTTTTTCCCACAGTCTTTATTAAGGGATCGATTCCTATCCACTTCAAGGACATTGAACATATTCATAGTTGTTATTTTGAAGTCTGTGTCTTGTTCTTCACTTATATTGCATTTTATGGTCTGCTGTACTGGTTCTGGTGGGAGCATATTGTCTTGGTTGTTTATGTTAGGGCTTTGGGGCTACTGTATGAGTATCTGGAGCTATGACTGAGGTAATACAAGGTGTTGATATCGTATATTCACTTTGCTTCATTGCTTAGCTTCTGTTGGTTTCTCTGGATCTGAGAAAAATGTTGAGAGTATAGAATTCTTTGTATAGAGTGATTCTACAGTTCAGTTGGCATCACAGAGGAATAGTTTGTCTAGGACAAAAGGCTGAGAGGTATTGTGAGAAAGATCTAGAAGTATCCTGTTCACACCAAGAGGTAGGGTCTCCAAGGAATGTGGTGGGAAGAGGGGCTTCTGTAAGTAAGCTGCAGTAGAACAAAGAATGAGTGTGGAAAGACAAGGATGAAAGTGCTAGGAGAACCTTGGGTTTATAATAAAATAATGATGGACTCTGAGAGCATGAGATATTTGTCAAGGATTTTGTGCACAGAGAGTGTAATCAGCCCAAGGAAGAGAAGTGTATTACAGTAAGCAAACCTGGAAGGGTGGAGCCAGCTGAGCCCTTTGATATTGGACATTAAGTTAATGGATTGGGAGCCTGCACTGCTGGGTTCCATTTTGCTTTGGTTCAGTAATTCCTCACTATGCTCCATTCCTTCCTTTTGTCATGATAACAAACATTCTGTGCTATAGTGCATTTAAAGTATGTAATTTGTGTTTTGATTTTTATCCTATGGGGTTGTTATAATTGGGAGATTTTGATGCTCAGACGAGACTTTGGAATTTTGACTTTTAAGTCATGTCAAGACTATGAAAGTCAATCTACACATTTGAAGTTGGACTAAAAGTATTTTTTTTTACTTTTTTTTGGCATTATGATATGACTACACACCTATGAGAGTCAAGGTGTTTAATGAAGTGGTTTGAAATGCAAAGGCTACAAAAGGCTCATGTATTTGAACATTTGGTTACAAGTTGGTAGAACTGTCTGGGATGAATTAGAAAAGCAGGCCTTGTTAGAGGAAGTCTGTTACAGGGATAGGCTTTGAGGTTTAAAAAGACTCATGCCATTCCTAGTCTGTCCTTCTTCTTTGTCCCCTCCTGAGGATCACACTGAAAATCTCACTGCTTTCTTTCATCATGCCTTTACTCTAGCATTATAGACTCTAATCCTCTTTAATTGTAAGACCAGATTAAAAGCTTTCTTTTATAAATTGTCTTGATCCTAGTGTTTTGTCACAGCAATAGAAAAGTAACCATGACAGAATCCCACTAAGTGTGATTACCTGAGTGTGGATAGGACTTTATTTTGTGGTTCAAGGGTAATTTATTTGTTGCTATATTACTGAATAAAAATAACACCCCCTCCTCAAAAAGCATTAATTTTTACTTTTATATACCAAAAACAAAATTGTGTTCTACAGCCAAAGCTTGTGATTATGGTAATCACTTTTCATATGAAAATTTTAACATTAATTATAATATGTGTGCTCTTACTTAGACA
Source organism: Peromyscus attwateri (assembly GCA_902168425.1). Taxonomy (NCBI): domain Eukaryota; kingdom Metazoa; phylum Chordata; class Mammalia; order Rodentia; family Cricetidae; genus Peromyscus; species Peromyscus attwateri. The sequence goes on along the minus strand of CABHPP010155707.1, from coordinate 13,200 downwards.
TTCAAACTTTTAAAACATCACTATAAATTAATTTTAAACATTTTTAAATTAAAATGTTATTAAGTGATTTTTCCCTTCCCTTTCCTTCCTCTAATCCCTTTCATGCATTTTCACATTGTGCCTCCTCAAAATTGTTGCCTTTTCATCTTTGTTATTGTTATATACATATATACATATATACATACATATAGTAACATAAATACAAATATATGTGTGTATGTATGCTGTGGATATCACTCTGTATAAATAAAATGCTGTTTGACCAGTAGCCAGACAGGAAGTATAGGCGGGACAAGCAGAGAAGAGAATTCTGGGAACAGGAAGGCTGAGTCAGAGAGATGCTGCTAGCTGCCGCCATGAAAAGCAAGATGTAAGGTACCGGTAAGCCATGAGCCACGTGGCAACTTATAGACTAATAGATATGGGTTAATTTAAGATAGAAGAACTAGATATCAAGGAGCCTGACACTGCCATACAGTTTGTAAGCAATGTAAGTCTCTGTGTGTTTACTCCATTGGGTCTAAGTGGCTGTGGGACTGGCAGGTGAGAGAGATTTGTCCTGACTGTGGGCCAGGCAGGACTGGAGAAAACTTAAGCTACATATGTATCTATGTCCAAATATGGATATGCAACCTTGATGATCTGCTTAGCATTACTTGTACATTTGACTTCAGAGTTAACCACTTGGTATTGGTTAGCCAGCTTGAGGAACATTCTTTGGGAAGACTATTTCTCTCTCTCTTAGAAATCCTTAGTTGCCTGTAGTTCACTTTTTTATGGTGGAGATATGAGAATTCTGCCTATCATGCTAGCATATCTGTTGGTTCTGTACTTATTCAGGTCTTATTTAGGCAGCCACATTGTTGAGGAATCCTGGGAACACTTCCCTGTTGTTTGTAGAATATATAGTCTCACAGCAGATTTTCTGATCCTCTGACTCACAAAAATTTCCCCCTCTTCTGCAATATTCCCTATGATTACAAGCAGGATTGTGTTATAGATTTGCCTGGGGGTACTCCAAGGACACTAGTTCTCAACCTTTTGAATAGATGTGGTTTTCTATAATATTCTTCATCAATCCCAAAGAGAAGTTTCTTTGATGAATGCTAAGAGCTACACTTATTGCTTGGTATAAGGATAAGTATCTGAATGCAGTCAGGAATTATGTTGCCCCAAGAAAGTGGCTGTACTAGGTTCTCCTCTAAAATCTATGACTCCATGAATTACCCACAGGCACTTGGCTGTGTTTCCAGTACCAGAAACAATTCTCTCCCTATTAATTGGGCCTAAAGTCCAAGTACAGAACTGTTGGAGGCCACCAAATATCAGTGTCACTGCTGCACCCTTAGGATCATTGTCACATGCTCATCACCCTTATGGTTCATAGGAGGTACAGCTATGGAGGACTGTTCATGCCTCCTCATCACCCTTACGGTTCATAGGTGGTACAGCTATGGAGGACTGTTCACTGCCTCCCTCCCTTGAATGCTTGCATAGCAGCTTCATGTACTCCAGTTCACATCCTCTGGGTCTTGCTTCCAAAATTCATGATGTCCTCTATAACAGGGACCTATTTTCAGCCTCTTGGAGACACCCAAGTGCAACAGCAATGGATTGTATTTTTTGGTCGTCCCCTGACCTAAATGATAACTCAAAAGAGTCCTTATATTTTTTTGCTTTTCATTTATTTAGTGATGTGCTATGGGTGGGTGGGGGGGCACATGCATACCATGAAGGTCAAAGCATAACATTTGATGGATCAGTTTACTCCTTCTACCAAGCAGCTTCTGAGGATTAAACTTTGGTGTCAGTCATGACAGCTAGCACCTCTACCTTCTGAGTTATCTTGTCAGTCTTCATTATTTTAAATATATGAATTGATTTAAAAGTATCAGCACTTATGTGAATAATATTTAATATGGTAGATTAAGAAGTGAACTTTTAAAGGCTGAAATGTAATATTCTATTCATAGAAAATTGACATAATTGAACTTGGAATGGAACAAATCCTTAGAAATGGTTAGCTAAAATGCTTTTGGTGTTAATAATGGTTGCAGAATTAGATTAGTAATGATTCAATATCTTAATCCTTAAAGAGAGACATGATCTTTCACTTTAGGCCACAATATCTAGAATAGTGTATAATGGTTAGGGTCACATAGTAAGATAATTTCAATCCTAGCTTAATACTTACATTAAATACTTGATAATATGAGTAATAAGTAATGTGCTTTTATTTGTACTTTTCAAAATCATTGTGGATTCTGTATTAAACATTAGCATCATGTGCTATATATTATGATATATTAGGAAGAACAAACAAAGGTTATAAAAATGTAGAATGAACCTGGTTGTCATAAGCTAAGCATTCTTGTGATAAGATATTGTGAATTTTCACCAATGTTTAACACATGTAGTAACAGATGGATTTTTATTAATTAAAAGTATCATCTACTGTGGCATAGAAATGAAAAAATGTGAAACAGCAAGATCAATACCTGCCACCTTGCTATCAAGCTGCCCATTGCTTAATACTAAGATCTCTGGAAAATAATAAAAATTTATGCTAATCAGGGCTTGACTAATGAAGGAAGAACCTGTTATAACTCTAATATGTCACTGTCACCCACCTACCACCACTCTCCCAACTCTCCCAACTTGACATCTGATGCAATAACCATCTAATGTTTTGGTACACCGTGATATAATATATTTGCTATATTTTTTAAGAATCTTTGTCATTACAGTATTTTTATTGTATTAGAGTGTGGTGGTATTGTGTTCCCCAAAATATTGTGTACCTTAATAAACTTATCTGGGGTCAGAGACGGAACAGCCTCAATATTAAACAGAGGTTAGGCAGTGGTAGCACACGCCTTTAATCCTAGCATTCCTGAAGTGTTTACAATACGCCCCAAGGTCAGACATGCTTGTACATGCCTGGCAGACACACCCGCCCAGTTAGCCCCAAGTCAGGATAGGCATTTCCGGCTCAAGGCGTCTGGTAACCAAGGCGACCACCGGACACATCCGCCTGGCGAACTCCAGGTTAACATAGCCATTTCCGGGTCAAGGCGTCTCACGTGACCGGGATCCGTGATGTCACGTAGCCATGCAGGCGTGCAGCATGGCTACGTCATTACGTCTACCTGGGCACGCCCCGCCTTATAAGGAGCCGCCATGACTGGCCTAAGCCCCTTCCTCACACGTGTTTTCTCCCGCGCGGGCACTCACTTCCTTCTGTTCCCCCAATAAACTCTATCAGCGGATTCTGTCATGTTTCGTGACATTTCCTTGCAGGGGTAACAGCGCAAATAACTAACAATTCCAGAGACAGAAATCCCTCTGGATCTCTGTGAGTTCAAGGCCACATTGGAAATGGCCAGCCATGGTGACACACGCCTTTAATCCCAGAAAGTGAGCCTTTAATCCCAGGGAGTGGTAGTAGAAAGCAGAAAGGTATATAAGGCGTGAGGACCAGAAACTAGAAGCATTTGGCCTGGTTAAGCATTTGGTCTGGTTAAGCTTTCAGGCTTCTAGCAGCAGTTCAGCTGAGACCCATTCTGGATGAGGACTCAGAGGCCCCCAGTCTGAGGAAACAAGACCAGCTGAGGATCCGGCAAGGTGGGGTAGCTGTGGCTTGTTCTGGTTCTCTGATCTTCCAGTTCACCCCAATAACTGGCCTCAGGTTTGTTTTATTAATAAGAACTTTTAAGATTCATGCTACATTAGAGAGTGTGGGTTATCATAAAACACATTTTAATTTTTAGCTTATTAACTTAGAAAGTTAACATTTTAAAAAATATAGTATTTTCATTAATCTTCATAAATTTAATATACTTTTACAATGTACTTTGATAAAATTCATCTCCCTCTTCCTCAGTTACTGGTCTACAGCTGTGAAGGTACACCATGACCAAGGCAACTCATAAAAGAAAACATTTAATTGGAGGCTTGCTTTCAGTTTCAGAGGGTCAGTCCATTATCATCTTGGCAGTGAGGACAGCACGGTGCTGAAGCAGAAGCTGAGGGTTTAAATCTGGATCGAAGGGAGCAAGCAGAGAACCATAGACACGGGTCTGGCATGGGGTTTTGAAGCCATAAAGCCCACATCCAATGACTAACTTTCTCCAATGCCGGAAACGGCATATGAAAAGCCTGACGTGTTGCTGGTGGAATCTGCGCTGGAGGTACCCGAGAATGAGGACATCAATTCCTCCGGGCCTGTCCCACCGGATATGCTACTAAGCCTGCCTTCTGTGGGCCAGGGAGAAATCAACCTTTGTGTCCCGAGGGCAGACTTTATGGTGCATGCATGTCATGTTCTCACCCATCCAACTGTTACTGGTTCTTGTAATCCTCCTACTCCATTTGTTCTTTATGACTTTATTTCTCTCTCCTGCGGTGGTTTCCATGAAATTAGAAATGATATTGAGATTGTGACAATGGCAGGAGTTAAAACTGTTCTGCAGGTCATGGGAAAAACCCCGAAGGCTGGTGGCAGAAAACTGTAGATGGAGTGAAATATAGATAGGACAGAAGACAAGATTTGTCCAGAACTAGTTAGAAGACAACTTGATGAATTACAGAGTGATGAAGAAGGACTTAGGCTGAGAGGAAGCTGGCAGTCTGGTACCTTAAACCATTGCTTATATTTCTGTGCTTTCTGAGAAACCTCAAGTAGATGGCCTCTGGGGTGATTACCTTAGATATTCTGATAATTACTAATCTGTAAAAAAATAAGCTGATATGCTTTGGCTTTCTTCCTGGGAACTTCTATGTGCAATCAAGGGGCATGGGGTACACTTTGCTGATTTACAAAAAGAACTTTTAAAACTATTATAAAAAACTCAATCACCTGTTAAATATTCTCATCCCCTATTTCCTTGAATTATTACAATGAAAGACCGGGGTTGAGTCAGATTGGGAAAAGGCGGAAAAGACACACATCTCCAGATCTTACAAGACTCATCAGCTTGCATCAACTCATGTGTCCAAGTCTTTACTTGCACCTGCCAGACATCCCTGCCCTTCGAGACCCTCAAAACTTCTGAGGCTGGTTCCCGGCACTCCAACAAGGCTGCACTTTTTCTTTTTTCTATTAAGACATCTTCTATTCTTTTTAAATACCAACCCCAGATTCCCCCCTCCTCCCTCTTCCCCACTCCCAGCCTTCCCTGCCCCAAACTCACTCCTCATTCTCACCTCTTCCAAGTCAAGGTCTCCCATGAATAATCAGCAGAGCCTGGTACATTCAATTGAGGCAGGTCCAAGCCCCTCCCTGCTGCACCAAGGCTGTTCAAGGTGTGCTCAATCATATCAGAAGGACACATGCTCAACTATGTTCATATCAGCATTATTCCTAATAGCCAGAACCTAGAAACAACCTAGATGCCCTTCAACTGAAGAATGAATAAAGGAAATGTGGCAAATGCACACAATGGAGTACTACTCAGCAGTAAAAAAACAATGACATCATGAAATTTGCTGCACTTCTTATTCCTTTCTGAGACTGTTAATCATGTGGGGACTAAGCCTTAAAATATATGAGGGGGGAGGGGCATTTTTCACTTGAACCACCACACTGACTCATCTTCTCTCAATGCTGTCTAGATCACTCCCACAAAATTTCCCTCTCCTATCTGCTTTTTTTATTCTTTTTCTTCTTTCATTTTGTTTGCAACCCAGTGAGTCTAATTAAAGATGCCTGTATTTGCATGGATCTGGGATCATCCTGGCTACCAAGGGCCACAAAACTCACTTTTCTTTCTTCAAGAGCTGTCAACTTTCATTAGCTCCTCAAGTAAGGAAGGACTTTTGTGTCCCTCGCCATTTATGTTGGGATGCAAATACCTTGACTTTGTGCAGGTCTTGTACCAGAAACCACAGCTGCTGTGAGTTCATGAATGCAATGGTCCTGTGTTTTTCAAAAAAAAAACATTGTCTTAGTCTGCTTTTCCTTGATTTCTGGCTCTTTCAGCATTTCTTTCAACACCTTACATAATACTCCCTGAGCGTTAGACCGAATGTAAATGATAACAATATCCTCTTTATGGTTGAGCACTTCACAAACACTCATTCTTTGCACACCGAGCAGTTGTCCGTTTCTTTACTAGCTGCTTCTTGCTGCAGAAAGAAGCTTGCCCAACGAAGCTTGCAGAAAAAAACCGCCCTAACCTATGGATATAGAGATCATTTGCTTAGAAGGCATTTTGATACTATATCCTTCATCAAAACAACAGTAATATGTTCTCTACTGGGGCCTCTGAACTCCCAACCACAGGTACATGGACAGATATACATTATTAATCATGGGTTATCTCCTGTGAGATTGGGCCTTAAGCCCAACGAGAAAGTGCCTGGTTAGCCCCATGGCATACTTGCTGCTGTTATACTCATAGGTATTTCTTACCAGGTTGTTTGTTATTATAATTTGCAAGCTTCACAGCTGGGGAATATTGTTTATTACTTACCACTCTAATTGGCAGTATGAACCAGAGAAAGTGCAGCCTTAAAGTGAGGCTTCATGCAATAACCAACTTTATTCGGAGCATCAGTTTATACTCTGAGGGAAAAATGTCACCTGAATAAACTTTACAATCACAAGGATAAGCCAAATGTGGCAAAAACATGGTTTTCAACAGAAATATATGAATAACAATGACATTTGCAATGAGTAATCTACAGTAAACTCACTCCTATCTGCTACACCTGGAAGTGGTATGAAAGAACATTCCAAATACAACCCACGTTGTGGAGGAACAGATAACAAGAATTTTGTCTTCTTTACTTCTAATACACTCACAAGGTCTCAGAAATCTCCTCACACTGATTCATGGACTGTGTTCCAACAATTGATGCCTTTCTCCTCCAGCAACACATATAGCAACTTCCAGTGCTATGAAAACTAGTGAACAAAGGAAGAAGATTCCAAGTCAGGACTAGCTTGATTTTCTGATGCCAATGTCTAATGGTGTCATGGCAATAGTGTCTTACTATCAATTCCTAGTGAGCAACCAAGAGCAGTGAATATAGACTATGTTGTTTGAGGCATCTCCTGTAGGCCATGACCAGTACCTCAAATGCCACATTTTTTTTTTCAACTGAGTAAAATGGCATCAAGCAAATTAAAATATTTATGTACACTCTTTCTGCCCTCTCTTCCACAGTGATAACTTGAGCTTTGAGGAGGATGAAGTATATGCATTCACTAATGGCTGAACATTCTGTACTTTCCCATTCTCTGTAACTTGGCTAGTTGTGGATCACTGTATCAATCAGTATCTATTGTAAATGGAAGCTTCTCAAATGAGGGTTGATATAAGCATTGATCTGTGGTTATACAATAAGTCATTAGAAGCTGGCTTAATATTATGTCCATTTAGCAGCATAACAGTACCCACAAACAGTGGATGACTACATGGAAAAATTTTTTGGACACAGAAACAGCTGGGCATATGAACTCATATATTTAGACAGAAAGTAAAATATCCGTGCAAGGCCAAGCCAGACAAAATTCAAAACAGAGAGGAGATTTGGGTACACAGTCTTACACTTTTCAAATAGCTATTGGCAGTTGTTAGTCACTAGAAGAGAAAATTTTCTCTAAAAGTATGGCCCTTGTCCATTAGGTCATACTCCAGTGGATAATTACACATTCAATAATATTTGAGAAGAACAAATTGTTTTTGAAAGACTTTTTTTAAAAATATGACATAAAGTCATGTAGAAAAGGAAAAGGGTGGATCTGAGAAGAGTGGGGGGAGGGGTGAATATTATAAAAACTCATTGACCAATACTCTCAAAGAACTAATAATTAAAAACTATATGGGGTATTTTAGAGTAAAGTATCAGAGTAAAATCTGTTGACTATGAACTTACAATATACACACAATTTATGATTGAATAATATACAAAAGAAGGCTAGATATTCTTTTCATTTAGGTCTAAAGATCAATTTAAACCATAATCTGTGTGTTGGAGGGAAATAGGATTTTACATCACCAACTCCAGTCCTCTGCTCTGTACTTATCTGTTACTTAATTTGTTAATCTTAACAATGCAGTGAAGGATCACTTTCCTGAAGTCAATGATGTGAGAGACGACAAAGCACTAATGTTTTAAATACAATTTATCTACATGTTGTAGTAGTTCTCTACTCCAGAAAGTTGATTAATACAAGAAGGATGGGTGATTCCTTAAGATATCAAACATTTTTTTTATTTCTAAAGTGATAGAAATGTCTTTAAACTCCCCAACAATGTGAAATATACCATAAGGTGAAAATGAAAATCCAGATGTATGTGAAGGTTTATATTAGGAAGTGATTCATCTTTCTTTTCTGTTAGCCATAAGGAAGAACCATGTTGCAACTCCAGAAAAGCCTGGGGCATGAAAACTGATTCCTCCTAGTACCATCAATAACCATGGCATCAGGATTATCTAGGAATGACAGCCCAACAAAAGAAGCAAGGTGCGAGACAGTTATTCCTCCTTCCACCAACTTGACCCATGTTGAAAATGTTCTATTGCCATCTATGTGGCATTATATTTTACAGTAAATCATATGAAAAACATTAAATATTTCTTCAGCAACAAGTTAAGATCTGGTTTGTTACTGTTATTGAAGCTAGTGAAACACTAAGTTAATGTGACTGAAGGTAAAATATAAATACAATAAATGGTGTTCCAAAGAAGTATCAAATTGAGACTGAAAAGGTGACTCAGCAGTTAAGAGTGCTCGCTTTTCTTCCACGGGACCTAGGATTGGCTCCAAGTATCTACAGTGAGTAGCACTTAGTATCATAGAGTAGCTCTAAGTACCTAACTTCAGCTCCAGGGTACTAAACTCTCTCTTCTGATCTCTATGGGTAGACATATGTATAGAAATAAAAATTAAATGTTTGAAAAAAATCCATATATTTCCTGTAAAATTTTCAAAAAGTGACAGTGCATATAACAATATGTATTATAATTATTTTTTAATTTTGAAATTATAATATAATTACAAGATTCCTCCTTTCCTGTTCCTCTCTCCAAATCCTCCTTTACAATTATCCCCACTTTCCTTCAAATTTATGGCCTCTTTTTTCACTAATTGTTATTGCATGAATATATATATATATATATGAATATATATATATATATAAATATACCACATGACTTCTCTCATATGAGCTGGTCAAGTATGACAACGTTGGACAAGCAAAGGGGTCTGCAAAAAGCCCACATGACCTCAATCCTACCAAAAGAACTATAGGCCATTGAGGAAATCTGGGAGTTGAAGGTATGCTCTTCCTCAGGGAAGAGGACATGCATTTGTTGTTCAGTACCTAAGAACAGCCCTGAAAATATACATGCAAGTAATGTAATATGCACAAAATGGATTATACTTAAAAATTAAATCTTTAAAAATAAGTACCAAATTGAACTTCCAAGAGTAGTGGACTACAGTGACAAAATTGTATTATTTGTCATTAATTTCTAATTGTGTATTTTGAAAAATTAACTGTAATCATGGCCATATTTCATTCAGAGCAACAGTCTTAAGTGATGTTAAAATATTATAAATTTTGGAGTAGTTTAAATATTATTAAATATTATTCCCAGATGCATTTTATATACTTTCCCTTTAAGCAATAATAGATTTTCTTATTGATTCAATGTTTAGGTAAGGGAAAACTCCAGAAGCTGGTAGAATTGTGCATTTTGATTGTGAACTATAAGAAATCATTGCTCTCAATGGTAATCTATGAATTAGCTATTAATTTAATGATGCTTATAAAATACAGCAGGCCTTTGTGTTCTATAAAATATTCTTCTGTTGGGTTAACCCTATTATAGTACAGTCAGGATCTTTAAGCTCATAGAAAAGCAAATTGCTCTTTACAACAGGAAACTTCAGTTTCCAAATTTAATCTAAACATATTGCTAGATTTTACCACTCTAGACATTTAATAAGACTCACGGTAGGATTATTTTGACCTAAATTAAGAAATAAGAAGCTTTCATTAAATGTAAACTACTATCAAAATATCACTAGCAAATTAAATACAAGCATATCCAAATAATTTTGAATATTCACAAATATTTTTCTACCAAATTCACTGAATGTACTTGGTCCTATTAAATTTGACCTATCTATTGTTTTCTAAATTTTCTCATAGATACATCTTACCCAAACAATTTCAATAAAAAAGAAGAGTTGGCTTTTTTGTTTCTGCAGTTGGATTATTATTTCTCCATTATTTATGAAAGTTCACATGATTAAATAATGAATACACTGCATAAAAGCACTACTTCATTTCACTAGTAGTACATGTTCCTTGAGAAGAAAAGTATTCTGTTTCTTAATGAAGTCTATGAATCATGTTTGAGGGTGCAATCTGGAGTGCACATAGCTTAATTCATCATTTGTTCAGTTAACAGTAACCACTGCCTCATATTCCAAGTTTTGCTATGTTCTTTAAAGTCATTGCAATTTATAACCTACTTGCTTTAAAAATTGCAAATAGGTGAACACTGATTGATCTTGGAATGCAGATTTTAATTGTGCAAATGTTCATTTATAATTTTGGGTCAATATGGAACTAGATAGAAAATGCTTTCTGAGATTTAAGGAATTGACTTCAGAAAAAGGACCAAGCTAATTTGAATTTAGCTCTCAATATTGCAAATGACAGTGAATGGTGTTATTTAACGGCTACACATTGATTAGGGTAAGTGTGCATGTGCCTCATGGCCACCAGTGTCTGTATCTTTTTCCAGGGTGTAAAAGCACAACCCGAATGATGAAACATTCTAACCTAATCACTGAATTAGGGTTGAGGAACATATTCTAATGAAGCACCCAACCACAGTGGAATCTTAAGCACATTGTGTTTTGACAAGTATGCTAAATACTTATTACCTGCAATCTATTAATACATGTTACAATTCATACTCAGTTCAAATTCTATGACTCTAGAATCTAGATTTAAGGCACCCTGATTCAGTTCCATTCATTTGTAGAATGCTGTATATTGTAGGTATATAATTTTTCAAATGACAGAACTTTCAGGCAGAATTAATTCATGAGGATAAGAATACTAGAACCATAGGGAATATAAACTATTAACTGTGCATTTTCTAGTATCTGTCAATTTGGATAGGGCCAGAATGGTTCAACAGTATTATTCCAATAGGTCACAGAATATGCCAAACATCAGAAACAGATGTACTTCTGCACCCAGTAGCAAGTTCTACACTGTCTGAGTCTGAAGCAAAATTAAGTCAAGGTCACAATCCCAGTAGTTGGGTGGATTGCAGGGAACAAAATCAGAATCTTTTTTTAATTTTTATTAAGAAAAAAATTTATTCATTTTACATACCAACCACACACAGATCCCCTTCTCTTCCTTCCTCTCACCCCTGAGCCTTTCCCCTAATATACCCCTAATTCCCTCCTCCAACAAGGTAAGGCCTTCCATGGGGAGTCAGCAGAGCCTGATATATTCAGTTGAGGCAGGTCCAAGCCCCTCCCCCAGCTGTGAAGCACTTTGAATCTTAAGATGTCATTATTTAATTACATTAACAGAGCAGACTTTAATCATGATTTCTATGAGTAAACTGGGGATGGGGGGGCAATACAGAGGAGGGGATGGGAAATAAGAACATGATGGAACAGGATGGTCGAGCTGGCAGAGGGATATGGTAGGAGAGTAATCAAAGGGATATCTTGATAGAGGGAGACATTTGGGGTAAGGGAGAAACCTGGAGATAGGGAAATTCCCAGCCATAAGGACGACCCTAGATTAGACTACTAACAATGGTGGAGAGGGTACCTGAACTCACCTACCCTGGCAATCAGATTGGTGAATGCCCTGTCATCATAGAGCTTTCAACCAGTAACTGATGGAAGCAGATGCAGAGATCCACAACCAAGCACCAGGCTGAGCTGGGAAGAAAGGGAAGAGGGATTACATGAGCAATGGGGCATCAAGATCATGATGGGGAGATCTACAGAGTCAACTGAAACAAGCTTTAGGAACTCACAAACTTTAGACCAACAGCTGTAGAACTTACATGGGACCAGACTAGGCCCTCTGAATATGGGAGGCAGTTGTGTAGCTTGGTCTGTTAGAGGGGCCCCTGGCAGTGGGATCAGGATCTATCCCTGGTGCATGTGCTGGCTTTTTGTAGCCTATCACCTACAGTTGGAGGCCATGCTCACCCTTGATGTAGTGGGGAGGGGCTTGGTCCTGCCTCAACTGAATGTACCAGACTTTGCTCACTACGCATGGGAGGTCTTACCCTTTTGGAGGAGGGGTTGTGGGATGGGTCAGGGTAGGGATGCTGGGGGGAAACAGGGAGAGGGATGAGAAGGAGATCTGTGGTTGGTATGTAAAATGAATAAAAAAATTAAATAAAAGAAAAGAAAAAAATAAAAAAGCAGGAAAAAGCCTTCTCATACTATAATGTTAATATGGTAAAAAGTATAAGTTTTCCTATTTGAAGTACCTTTTGAAGTGCAAGTATGATGATGTTTATGAATTAATCCCTTTTAGGACACATGAAAATTTCCTGAGACATATTTGTAATTTCCTCTTTTTAATCATCCTATTCTTTTCTTTTATGTTCAGTTCTTCCAAAAATAATTAAATATATTACAGTGAATTAAAAAAATATTCATTTAGCATTTAAATTCTTCATGGACTTCAATACTTTATTTGTGACATATATTATACCACCCTAAACATAAGCACACTTATCTACACATATAATTTGAATAAAGTAAGGCTCTTCATTTAATGTGTATTGTATTTCTCTGCCTTATCATTGTCTTTAATGATAATGTTATTTTATTGCAAAAAGAATCCAAGCAGGGAAGAAATCACAAGGAGGAATAAAATACATGCCTTCCTATCTTTCATTTTATCACTGACCATTTGCTGCTAATGTCAGTAAAATTAAAGTCTCATCTCAGATCTCTTCTCTAGTCATCTGCCTTCTATTATAGACACTACAATGGACTTATCACAGTGCTGTCAAAATGGCCTTTTGACAATTATGTTTGGCTATTTTAGATCCTCTTCTTTGTTCTTCACTCTTGAAGACCTGGCATCATCCCTTTAAGTTTCTGGATATACTGCTAACATCTCAAACATGACCTTCTCTGAATACTAATACTCTATTTAAGTGCAAGTCCTCCTTCTAATCACT
>CABHPP010155706.1:0-21119 GCA_902168425.1 Peromyscus attwateri | reverse complement strand
AAGCTTCATCTCTATACACAGCATCATTTAATCGTCCTCTCAACCACACCCAACCTTCATCTCTATACACAGCATCATTTCATCGTCCTCTCAACACACCCAAGCAACCTTCCAATTCAGTGACCAACAGGACTTACATTCAGTTGAGCTACTGCACGAACTTAACCCTCAGCAGAACTGGAAGCATGACACTGGGTTGGGGTGGAGAGAAGGCAGGGCTGGAGTCTGTGATCATGGTAGCCAATCTGCTCTGATGTGCCCGCAGGTCCCCATGACGAGAGCTATGCTGGTATTTTAGACCTCACTTCTCCCATATTCAAGACCCTTCACTTTAGGAAGCAGAAAAGGGCCAGAGGACAAATCCCAATAAAGACTTTTGACTCAAACACTGAATTGTTTGAGTGATTGGCATTACTTTGGAACATTTAAGATTCATGAAAATGCTTATTTAAAACAAACAAACAAACAAACAAATAAATAAAAGGACGGGCTTCAGGATGACCAACGTCCAACCCTGGAGCCACATGGTGGAGAGTTGTCTTAACCCAAGCATGTGTCATAGGCCACCACTGTCAAGGCCATCCAGGAGTCCCGCATTCCTCACTTCCTGTCCTGCTCTCCACTGAATATGTAACTTAAATATAATGCTCAGGTGTGACTGCACCAATGGCATGGGAGACGTGCTGTAAACAACTGGCTCAAGGTGAGCTCTTCTCCCTCCCCAGTGCTGGCCTGCTATCCTGTCCTCAGCCTCCCTGGTAGGGGAGACACCAGGACGACCTCTCTCCTACAGGCACAAGCCCGAGGGAGGCCACCCCTCCTCCCTGGAGGGTGCAAAGCAAGAACATGTGATATACTTTTTACAACCTACACATCTTTCAGTGTCTCAGCTAAAGATGATATATCCACACAGCCATGGACAATAACAAGTGTTCAATACCCCAAGCCAGATCATTTTAAACAGGCAATGGAAACTGAATATACAGCATCCCATGAACTAAATGCTTGAGCGAGCTGTATCCGTGAACATATACAGGTCTGACAGGATATACAAATTCTGTGGGTGATGGAACCATGAGGGATTTACTTTCTTGCTTGTGCTTTCTAATATTTTCAAAGGAACAATTCTTTCTACTGCTAAAATATATTTTAGAATGTTCAATAATGTATCATTATATAGATAAGAAACATTTCCAGGTCCCCCACAGTTCTCTCCTGTCTTGTCTTAATTCAATGATATCCTTTCAGGGAGACTTCCTCTACCACCCCACTTGAAAGTGCACCTACCAACCTCCCTGCTTTACTTGTCCCTTGTATATTGGGGTGTCCTTGTGCTAGCACACAAACTCCCTGAGGTGGGGGTGAGGTCTGTTTTGTTCACTGTTGTATCCTCAGAGCCTGGAACAGTACCTGATACATAGTAAGCATTTACTCTATGATATCTGTTGAAATAATGAATAAAACACATTTATGTTACAAGAAAGTTTTTCTTTTATTAATAAGAAACCCTTGATGTTCAGTGTAAAATAACTGTTTAAAAAAAATGTTGTCTTTTTACTAGGGGACCATTAGAGAAGCTGATAAAAGTTATGGAAACTTCTCTTTGTGACTCTTAGCCCTTCCTACCCCCAGTCCACACACATAAAATTAAATTCAACTTCAGGAGACTCAGAGACTATAAACTTCTGCAGTGACTACAAACCCCGGGGTGAGAGCAGCTGTTTAAAAGATGTTCTGACATAGCACAAAGATTTCTTCCCTACTTGGATGACTCAGAGAATATGTGTGACTCACTGGAGTCTTTCTGCAGCTCCATTAACTGGTTAGATGCTGAACGGGTTTCTTCTACACCACACTCACTGTCTGCAATGGGTTAGCTTCTTATCTGCTCATGCGTACTAGAGAAACATCTAGAGGAAAGCTGAAAAATTTGATCCACAATACAGATTGCAAAAAAGGAAATTTGTTACCACAGTCAGTAGTGACAAATACCAAAACTATCTGGTAAAGTGAGCTTGTTCCTCGTCAGCCGATAGTCTGAAGTCACAATCTGAAACAGAAAACAACGACTATTCCATAGAATATGGTTTCCTGAATTTTAATCTTTTAAAAGCAAAATAAAGGGACTAATGCAACCCACTAAATAGAAATCAAATACTCTGTAATAAAGACCATCCAGCTAGAAACTGAACATCTAATCAATGAAACAACAATCGCAGTTTGACTTGGAGTTTTATTTCAATGGGCACACTTCATTCATTGAAGGAAAACTAGGCTAGGTCTCGATGGGCAGCAGTCACAGTTATTAGGCAAGTAAATGCACCAGCACTCCCGTGCCCTCCTTTACTTCTTTACGTCTTCGGCCTCATCTGGCTCTCTCTCTTGATGTTCTCTTTCCCATCTCATTTCTTTTAACTCTTGTCTGTATTTCCGTTCAATGAAGCGCTTCTGATGGGCCATCTGGGGGAAGTTATCTGACACAAGGAGATATGTTTAGTACTTAATAAAGGATATCCACGAGTGCAAAGAACGGCGGCAGACACACGTACACAGACACACATATACTCACCACACATACATCATTGTGTTTTATAAAATACAGGCTGAGAGTGATCTTTTTTACGCTTCTGTTATTCATAAATACACTGGAAGTCTGGATTGACATCTCCGCCTCTAATTTCAATATCGGATATAAAACCGAGTAAAGGCACCAAAGCACACAGCAAGTTAAAAGAGAGACGTAAGATTCTGGAGTGTTTCCAAACAGGCAAGTGCTCTAAGCAGCATTCTCTATGAGTGACTTCAGGGAGACAGGAAGAGTGAAGGAATGTAGGGTCTTATAGTTTGGAAAGGCTCAAACTAAAAGTTCCCTGCAAGCAATGCTATCATACCCTTATTTACCAAGAAGGAAAGTTTCTCGGAAGAGCAAACCCACGTGAGAGGGACAAAAGGAGGCCACATCCAGTCACTGTGTCCGGGGAGCAAGTCTATCTTTAGAGGACCATCAAAGGCCGGAGCTGTATTCGCAAAGGTAACGCATGTGGAGAACTCTGATTTGATAAAAGGAGAACTGCCACTCAGTGGTACAGTTGAGCTATATTTAGTCTGAGATCTGACCTCATGTAACAGCAAAGACACAATGAAAATTTGGATTAAGATTTAGCAATTCCACAATTCTCTTGTCCCATGATGCACACACAGTGTTAGTGCACCAATGAGGTGAGAAATCAAGCACAGAATGAGAAACCGTCATGGCGTGTACCTAGCCAGTGACACACACTCAGACAAAGGTCACAAAGGACACATGCTGGCTGGCAACACATAGAAAAAGAACACAGCTCTGTCTGGCCAGCTAAGGAAGTGTTCTTACAAACCGATTATTCTGTTTTTCACACACAAGGAGTTGGGGGTGAGGGGATGTGCCTTGCCCACGAAAGCAAGTCTGTTTACTTGTTTGCTGGAGGGCGGAGCATAATGAAGTATGTCTGTCTATATGCAACATGCTCCTAAATTCTTTTTTATCTCTTTTCTACACTGTGTCCCATCTTCACTACAGGTTGGAGAAGGCAGGGGCAGGGTAGAAAAGCACTTGGAAGACAAACAATGAATCATAAAGTCCTCGTGTATCTGAGAGCGAGTGATTAACAAGACCATGACACCATCACTTGAGAACTAAGACAGGAATACTGTCCCATTCTATCAGGAATACTGAGCCCTTACATACTGAATACATTTTGACTTCCAATACGGTAAGTAGTTTAAAAAAAATGGTCAAACAAATCCCCCAAACTCAGTGAAAAGTTTCTGCTAAATAAGCCCTGTTTCTTCAGTAGATTCTACTGTGTAAATGAATTTGGACTAAAGTCTTACTGTTCATATCTAACCATGAACAAGCAAGCTTTCAGAATGTATCCACAGCGCTATTTTTAAAATAGCTTTACTACATGTATGTAGTAACATATGTTTTGTACATGTGTGTACACATACACTACATAAACAGTGACAATCTTTCCACGCTCCATCCCTACACTGGTATGTGTTGATGGATACATATTTTCCTTTGTATCTCTGTGATGAGTCTTCAACAGCATTATTTCAAGAGCTACAAAAATATCACACTTGGACATTCAGGAATCGGTAAACTGTTGCCAAGAGGCCAAACACAGCTCTCAATCGGTTTCTGTAACTAAAACAGACACAGACGTCTGACAGCACCTGTACCTGTGTGCCACCATGTCAGAATTTAGTAACTGAGACAGATTATGACCTGTGAAGCCTAAATACATGCAGCTGGTCCTTTATAGAAAACGTTTGCCAACCCTTGAGATACCATTTATTGATAAGCCTGCTTACTGTTTAATGTGCAGTTTCATTTTATTTAAATGTTTTGCTATTATCAAGTTGTCACGATTGCCATCGTTTATTGAAGTAGAGTGGGATTCTATTTTCTAGTTAAGACAGCAGAGTGTTCCCCCTCCACCCCCAGCTTCTGATGCTTATATTCAGCTCTAAGATGGTACTGGAAAAATTACTAATCCCCAAAGTACTATAGGAGTGGATTGCTTAAATGCTGGAAGGTAATTTGGCATTATGTCAGGTCCTTAAAGAAGTTCTCACCTTTTGGTTCTGATTCCGTTTCTAGGAATTCAACCTAAGGAAATACTTAGTAATTTTTCCAGTACCATCTTAGAGCTGAATATAAGCATCAGAAGCTGGGGGTGGAGGGGGGACACTCTGCTGTCTTAACTAGAAAATAGAATCCCACTCTACTTCAATAAACGATGGTGCATTTATACAAACAATCAATGAAAACAGTCTCAAAAAAAAAAAGTCAATGTAAAACTCTCAGTGTGGATTCCACCACTGCGAGGCCCTGGCAGCCCTGGCTTCTGCCCCTCAACAGTAAGCTGTTGTCTGCTGATTTCCTCCAACCTTTCCCAGAACCTCTCTCAGGCCTGAGAGCCCTGGGCCACTTCACTTGGAGCTCGGGTGTTCACTCTCTCCCACTCCTACAGCTGGTTCTTGAAGCACTGGCATACTGTGCCCACGGGCCCGTCTATGCGGCACAGTAGGCCTCGGAGGACCGAGTCCCGACTCATGCCTTCAATTTACAAGACCGGGCAGCTCTCTCTACGGTCTGTTAGGCAACTGGAGTTTCTTCAAAACAGGCATTCCACTCTGGAGACAATCTGTATCCCCAGAACTAAATACACCACAATATAGACATTTATTGTAGACACTGAACACACACACACAAAGTAGTCACCAATCATGAGAAAAATCATCAATGAAATATAGCACACCCACAGCAGAAAGCAGTCTGCAACTATTAAGAAAGACTGAATTGGCACCACTCTATATTTTATGACTCACAGGGCTGCCCATGACATACTGGACAAAAGTGAGATATCTTATTATATACATACATTAGCATGTAAATGTATGCAGAAGTATGTAGTTACCATCCAATTCAAATAAGACAATGGTTAAAAACTAAACAGAAAAAAAATCTCCCCATGTATATGTTTATGTCTACATAAGATTTTTTTTTTGGTGGGGGGGTGTTTCCAGACAAGGTTTCTCTGTGTAGACAAGGCTAGCCTTGAACTCAGAGATCCACAGGCCTCTGCCTATTGAGTACTGGGATTAAAGGCGTGCACCACCAAGCCCATTTACATACTATTGTTTTATTTCATTTGTTTTGTTTTGCTTTGAAGCAAGGTCTCATGTGGCCCAGCCTCACCTTGACCACACAATATAGCTTCAGGTAACCTCAAACTCGTGATCTCCTGATCTACCTCCCAAGAGCTGGAACAACAGGCCATGTGTCACCATGGCTTAGATGACTATAGTATGAGGAAATATGGTCAAAAACAACATGCCACTCACAGAGGTTCCTATGCTGAGAGGAGAGCTCTATGGAAAGAAGGAAAATAAAAACCAAACCCACTTAGGAACACCTTTGAAAAATTACGTGTGCTTTATACATAGCACACCTTCTACTGTACTCTCTATGGAGGATAATTATGAACAAAGTAAGATCACATTCGATCAGAACTTAACTACTCCTCTACTTCCTCATTTTCCTTCCACAAAACACTCATTACATTATGAAGGTATAATTATAGAAAAAGAGATAGGCTTACATTTCTCAAGTGCGTCCATTGCTGCTCCCATTTCTGCCTGCTGAATACTGTTGAATAAAATGGGGAGGTAGACTTTAAAGGTTTGCTTCTCCAAAAACACAATCTCGTGCATAAAATGCCACGTGATTACTTCCCTCACACACTGAATTGCATGGCTGGGAATATACACAAGAGCACACAGGAAAGCCTTTCATTTGCACAAGTCTCTTTAAGGTATTTGTTCCACACTTCTAACACCGCAGCAGAATATCTCCCATTTATATTAGGTCTGAAGTATTTCTTAAGTCTGAAAACACCCCATGTAAAGTTTAAACATGAAAGGATCAAATGTGTACAGAGAGAAACAGGCAAGGCACAGATTAGAGGGTTCAAAGAAAGGACATAATAAATATAATTCTTTTTCCTAAAAAATGGTAAGAATGTCCACAAAGCTCAAGTGATAGGAAATGAAATGTCTAACGGCTGTGCCATGCACACCACGACACACCTTATATATCTTAACTCTGCAGAGGCTGCCACTGGGCAGAACTGACCACTGTAGCAACTGACAGAGTTTCCTCCCCATGGCCAAGGCCCCTTGTGTAACGGCATGCCCGGTCCAAGGCTGATTACCAGGCTTCACAGCTGGCTTAGAGGAGACATTAGTCCTCGGGATTCATTTCGCTCTAACTGCAGACACTCCACATTCTAATTTTGCAATACAGACCACAGAGCTTTGAAATACCAGGTAGGGACTTCCCTGAACACACACTCAATGAAACAAACGTCTCCCTCTCATACCTTGGGCCTTTCCCACAGCCTATCCTTTCTCCTTTGAAGTAAACAGCCACAGTGTAGGTTCTAGCATGGGATGGCCCCACTGTCTGCAGAGTCCTGAAAGGAAAGAACATCAATTATGACAAAATGCTCAATTATTTGATATTATATGACTGACAAAATAACAAAACAAACACAAAACCTTATTCTGATTGCAGAGAGGGGAACATAAAAATAACAAGAAATATGGAAAAAGGAAGTGGTTCAATTTTTGATTTACTATATAGAGAGTTTTGAAATAGAAAATCTGAAAAAAAATCTGCATTGCAGTTTATTTTTCTCAAATAGGAATAGTATCTGAGGGCTCATAGTCAAGTATTTTCCCCCAAATATGTAATACTTTAAAACAACTTCTAAGTGTGGATATTTGAGTATCACATAATTAACAAACTTTTATATGAAGAATTGAGGGCTTTAGTTATTTTACAATGTTTATCACAGCTAAAAGCAATAAATGGGTAATAACGCCTCAGGTCACACCTCAATGGTTTCACACCCTTTATGGATTCTTTCTAATGTCTAGTATTTTACCGAAGAGATCAGAAAACATATTTAATTTCTGAAACATCTGTGATCATTTCAGAGATATGCTATAATGGCAAGTATATAACACAATCACTAAAAAACAAAGCTCCAGGTACTCCGGATTTAATGACAAGGTGCAGATTTCAAATGTAAAAACACTGATAACTCATGGAAAAGGGAAATTAAAAGTAGCCAAGAATGATAATGGAATGAACACAGTAATCATGGAAACTATGTAAAACAAGCCCATCATCTTGATAACAAGAACAAAGTCATCATCTTGTGGGAAGACGTATGGGCAGAGAGCACAGCAATTTCCTTTGTGTTTACACACTCAAGGGGTGAGCATTGTGGCTTCTTAAAGGTAGTTTATGGTTTTTTGTTTTTTGGTTTTCTTTTTTAAGGTTTATTTATTTTACTTTATGTGTACGAGTATTTTGCCTGCCTGCATGCATATATGTGCACCACATGCATACCTGGTGCCATGGATCCCCTGGAACTGGAGTTACAGACAGTTGTGAGCTGCCATGTGGGTGCTGGGAATTGAACCCGCGTCCTCTGGAAGAGCAGCCAGTGCTCCGAACCACTGAGCCATCTCTCCAGCCTCCATTAAAGGTAGTTCTTAATAAAGCAATCATGCCTGTGCTATAAGACAGCACCATCTTTATCACTGGCCCTCAGTTATCACTTTGATGGAGAAAGTCTTTGAGACACTCATATCACATAGTGTATTCATTATGCCTATCAGACAGATTAATAAGCTACTTCTAAATATTTAGGGGTTTTCCCCAACAACGACAACAAAAAACCTGTTTCATACTGACAGCCACTTGTACAATTTAGAGTGGCTGGCCATAGGGTGACTAGTATTCTGGCCTCTGTTTTACTGGCTGCACAAAAGCTCAGAAACTGTTGTGACTATTATTTTAATGGTGCGAAGTTTGAAACGTCCAAAAGGAGGGGCTCTCAGAAGGAACACACCTGTACACATGGGTATGCTTAGAACTTTGTGTTCCCAAAGGCATGGAGCAAACAGTACTGAAACTAGATTATTTTTAATTAATAAAGAATATGTATGTATGTGCACGTGTGTGTGTGTGTGTGTGTGTGTGTGTGTGTGTGTGTGTGAACACAGTTTAAGAATGAGGTCACGTAAAAATTCTGAGTGTTTGGGAGAAAACTCCAAGAAACAAGACAAGGGTCTTTGTGACCTCAGTTTCTACAAACCACAGAAATGTTCTTGGAGTGTGTTTTCATGTTCCTCCCAAGTGTAGTGCATGGGCGTGAGTTTACTTCAGCAGTTACTCATATGCCTCTATGGAAAAACATGTTTTTGTCATGTATGGCTTGTCCTTGTGACTGAGCACCTTACTTGTGTGATTCTTCATAGCTATCCCTCAGAGTATAAATTGCCTGATGCTCTGAATAAAGTTGGCTACTGCATGAGATGTTAGTCGGCTCACTTTAGCCTCTCACTCTCCAGGTTCAAACCGCCAACTAGAGCAGTAAGCATATGCAGGTACCCACCAAGGCCAGAGGAGCATCTGATCCTGGGAGCTGGGTTACAGATGGTTGTGAGCCCTCCCAATGTGGGTACTGGGAACTGAACTCGGGTCCCTCTGCAAGAGCAGTAAGTATTCTTAACTACTGAAGATTCCCCAGCCCAATGAAACTAGATTTTATTTGTTTGTTTGTTTTTTGTTTTTTGAGACAGGGTTTCTCTGTGTAGCTTTGTACCTTTCCTGGAACTCACTCTGTAGCCCAGGCTGGCCTTGAACTCGCAGAGATCCACCTGTGAAACTAGATTTTAAAGCATCCCTAAAATCATGTATCAACATACCCTGGGAGACAGCCATGTACACTAATGATTCCTTACTTTGCAATTCCCATTTAAAGCCCTTCTCAATCCACATGTGAACATCACAAGATATGAGTCGAATCTGTTTTCATCAATACTGGTGTTATGTGATATAGTGACCCATTACTCATGCACATTGCTTCTGAATGTCTTCTGGCTATATTCAAAAGTAGAAGGCAACTTTTGACTGGAATTCCAGGAGGACCAATCACTTGAGTAAAACACTTGATCCATTTCTGCCCGGCATGGGAGACATGACAGAGGCCAACAGAGACTCAAGGGAGACAGTCTTAAATAACAGACAGAGGCCAACAGCTTCCCTTGTACTCACGGGAGAGCACAAAGCGGCACTCAAATATTGCTACAAACAATACATAGCTCACCAACCCTCCAAGAAATCAGACACATAAAAAACTGTACAAAAAAACTACTTCACCTGGGGGCTTGAGAGGTAAGCTCAGGGGTTAAGAGCACTTGTTGCTCCTGAAGAGGGTCCAAGTTCAATTCCCAGCACCCAAATGCAGCTCACAAGCATCTGTAACTCCAGTTCCTTTCTGACATCCACAGGCACCAACCACTCATCATATGACACACATACATATATGCATATATAAATACATCTTAAAAATCAACAAGTACTGCATCTGAATTGCTATAGCTTGATCTTATAGCCTTAATAGATCTTCCTGCCAGGCAGGAGGTCAGAGAGATTTGTACCTGGGAGAAAGCAGGGACAATCAAGATGCACCCACTTATAGCTACGGCAGAGCACTTCAGGGCTTAGCCAGTGTCTCTCGTCTCCGTCATCCATGCGTTTTCCATCTAAGCCCACGAACGAGCCACAGAGAACATCCACTGAGAACACCCACTGAGAACACCCACTGAAAACACTGCGGCCAGTGGCCAGCATGCAGCAAGTACTTACTTGTACAAGGGAATGTCCGGCTCTTTCCCCTCCGTCCTCAGCGTCAGGCAACACTGCTGCAGCTGCGATTTGGGGTCATTCCAGTCCTGGTTCAAAATGAACTCCTGTGGGATCAGACAGAGCGCTGAGTGCTGTGGTTCAGACCACCGGAAACAGCACACAGCGACAACAGCGCTAGAGCTCACCTTCAGCCGCGGAAAGAAGCAGACGTTCATGAAAGTATGGACATATTCCAAGTCCTTGTCAATGTACAGCGCTGCAATAAATGCTGGAAAACAGAACGCGAAGTAAGCAGTGCACTGCTATTCGCCAGAAACAGCAAGAGCTGAACTTCCTTCATTTTTATTAATCTTCATATTTAATTACACGTATATGTGTGCCAGCATGGGTGAACGGAACAGAACTCTTTGGGTCCTCCATAAGGGCCGTGTATGCTCACTGAGACATCTCCCGGCCCTTAGGGCTGAGCAGTATTTTCACAAGGTTTTTGCCTTCTAGACACTTTTTTTTTTAAGCATAATTATTTCTTTTTTCTTCAAATAAAAACTGTGTCCTTTATCACTAATACCAGAAGCACCAACATAGATGCGTGGTTAGGATGCAAAATCACAGAACACAGAGACTGAATTGCACTTAGCTAGGGTCTAAGTGAACAGTCTAAACCGGCGGTTCTCAACCCTCCTACTGCTGCGACCCTTAATACAGTTCCTCATGTTGTGGTGACCCCACACACACACATAAAATTATTTTCACTGTTACTCCATAACTGTACTTTTGCTACTGTTATGAATTATAATGTAAATATCTGTGTTTTCCAACAGTCTTAGGCGACTCCTGTGAAAGGGTCATTTGACACCCCCAACCCCAAAGGGTCATGGCCCACAGGTTGAGAACCACTGGTGTAAAGGCTATACCAAATGCTACAGTGCAGACTAGGTTGGAATGGTGTCTGGGAAAATAACCAAGTTAACACCAAAGAAATCAAAACATGAGCTGTAGATCAGATGGTGCCAGAATAAGCACATCTTTGGACGCGCTGTGCCCAATACCAATCTTGAGACCACTCGTGTACCAGTTCCAGGTTAAAGTTCATAAACAGGAAAAGAAATGAGAACTTTAAAGATTTTACCTGTCCAAATTAAGAACAACTCAATGACAACACAATAATCTATGTAACTGAATTAATAAGGGACAATTCCAAAGATGAGTTCATTTAAAAGAATTTTAACTAAGTAGACAAATGGTGCATTTATTTAAGAGACTGAAAGTATCTTTCATTGAGCTAAAATAAAAACTCCAGTGACACTGATCACTCAATTGAATTTCACTCCTCTTTAGGTGTCTTGATTAGATGGTCTATACTTCGTAAGTTAGCTGGTTTGCACAGCAGACTTTAGTATTTGCATATAATTCTAAGTCTGAAAAATACTATAATATAAAAAGCTCTAAGGCCCAGAGAATATTCTAGTTCTTTTGAAGTAATATTAGAAATAATGAAATTATGTGTATAATCCCTTAATTAGCTATAATGGAATTAATTATAATGCTTCCAGACCATATCAGAAAACACAAAAGATGGGGTCTGTTCAGAGTTTTGTACTCACTCAAAATACATAGTTGGTAATTTCAATATTTAGTGAATAAGTTATCCTATCATCTGTGTCCCTTTATGAAGGAGGCTGGGTAGCAAAAACAAACAAACAAACAAAAGAAAACCACTACTGTGATTCATAGGAACAAATCTTCACATCGTATTACTGCTTCTCACAAAGGGATTTGATGACTGAGAGTCAGAATGGTGGGAGGAACAGCTACCCCTGAATGTAAGTTGAACAAAAAATATATTATTCATAGTCTTAGTGAAAAGCAAAAATAAATAAAAAGTAAAAACAAAAGAGGTTTCTTAGACAGATGTGGTCACCCATGTCTATAATACCAGTACTTGTAAGGTAGAGGCAGGAGTACCCAAGAGGTCAAGGCTACCTTTGACTACTCAGGAATTTCTAGGCTAACCTGGAATATATAGAACTTCGTTGAAAAGAACTAGAAAAAGAGAGAAAAGAGGTTCTTTAGCCAGAACATCATCATCATCATCACCATCATGAGAATAAGCTCTAGTCAGTTCAACTTAAACCTTGAACGTGCTAGTTAAAAAGCTTTACACTGTAGGAAGGACTCACATTCCAAGAGGTCTGCCAGTGTCTTGGTTCTCAGGGCCACGGGTCTCTTGGTTTTGTCATTGGTGATGGCATACTCTTGCATGCCCAGCTCCTCTGCCACCTTGGCTTGAGTTCTGTTATTCACTAAAGAACTTCGCAACAACTGGTAAAAAGGAATTGGGGCACAGTTAGACACCACTGCAGTCTGGTCTCTCCTTTGTTCCTGTGTTGAAGCAAACCACCTGGACAGCATCTCATGAACGGATACCAGGTAAGTTAAGACCTAGGTCCTCTATCCTCGGGTGACTACAACATACTCCAGATGCTTCTACTGTCTCCTCAGTAACTCACCCTACCCTACCACCTCGACTTAACCCAACAGTCACACACTCAATCACTTAATTAGTAGCAGTGAGAAGACTTTGGGAGAGAGATACACAGCAGTATGACTAAAATATGACTACTAACAAGTTCAAAGCTACCAAAGCAGAAAGCATTGAAACTTTAAAAAATCATGTGAATTAAATATAATTTACATCCAATAAAATATACCCCTTTATGTATAGTTACATTAATTTTAAAAACCTTACCCATTTTTACCATACCAAACAAATTTCCCATACCTGAAATAATCAGTCATAGCCAATAATTATAGGGGCACATCCAAACAAACCTGTTTTTAAAGTTGTTTTAAATCTAAAAGAAGCATCATATTTCATGACACAGGTCCTAATTTTGATACTACATGACTTACAGAAGAGATGTTTCAATATTATTGAATCACCTATTTATTTATATCATTTTTATTTTAAAGATCTATATTATGTACCCCGTACCTCAGTCTTTTCATACTAAGACACTTTATGTTTAACCAAATTTAAATACAATTTTTAAGATATATTTTTATTTATTTACTGTGTATTTTCATGTGTGCATACATGTGCACTACAAGTGCTTAGATGCCTGTGGAAACCATAGGATGCTGGAATTCCTGGAGGGGGCAGCTGTATGCCTCCCCACATGGTTATTAGCAACAGAACTCAGATCCTCTAGAAGAGCAGCGAGCTCTTTAAACCACTGAGCCATCACTCAAATTTCAAAATTATTTATGTATTTTAACCTCAGGAATTCAAAACAGAAATGTCTACTAGGAATTCAAGATTACTAAGAGGCCTCCAAGGATTATTTGAATAGTAATGTGAGACACTGCCTGAAAATTACACAACTGATCCATTCCAAGTGTCCATAACAAGCCCAATTTAAGCATTTAACATGCACTGGGAGAGAGATGGGAAGGGAGACTAGGGGAGCAGGCAGATAACAAGATGGGAACTCATCAAACTTGAAAGAACCGACATGAGTATCCCCAATCCCCAAGACTCGAGGGAACACTGCACCTAAACCAGAAGCACTCACAAACTGTTGGTTCCTGAACAGGCGTCAGGAGGAAGCAGCCATGTGTCATGCGAGCATCACACCCGCCACTGGTCCATAGTGCACTGTGTTTATCAGATGCAAGTTTTATGCTCTATGGCTCCACGGTGTCAACAAAGCTTATGAAAATCAAGATTTATTCTCAGTGCTTGATATTGAATCCTTGACAATAGATAAATAAGGAACAATATGTTCTTAATTTGTCTGGCAATGATTCATGAATCAGAAGTGCAACTTGATCTTCATAAGCCATGCCCGCTATTGAATTTTAGACCGTAACTCTTCGCCTGTCTCTGCTCCACTTCCTTCCTATTCCCTCTCAACTACATTGTTTCTTCGGAACACTAGTTCTTTAAAGTTAATTATATACACGTTGTCCTGTACAATTAATGTATACTAATAAAAAGACAAAAATTAAAACCTACAAAAGAGCTTAAAATTGAAAAGGCCAAATCCAAACCAACTTACAGAGTACCTGAGCTGAAAGTGCTACCTCTTTCGAGCTGAAGCAGAGACCACAGGGATAGGAAGCTTATTCGGAGAATGGGGTTATGCTGAGCAAGTGGAACCCACGCTTTGGGTAAGAAGGGAAATTCCACAAGCTGTGTATATGGCCTGTTCATGCCCCATGTGAATAAGAACACACACAAGTGAAGACACATGGCTGGCTGTGGTGGTCTGAACAGGAACAGCCCCCACAGACTCATGTGTTTAGCGCTTGGCCAATTGGGAATGGCACATTAGGAGGTGTGGTCTTGTTGGAGCAGGTGTGGTCTTGTTGGAAGAAGTGTATTACTGTGCAGGTGGGCTTTGAGGTCTCATATGCTCAAGCCAGGCCTAGTGGCACAGTCTTCTGCTGCCTGCAGATCAAGATGTAGAACTCTCAGCTCCTTCTCCAGCACCATGTCTGCCTGCATGCCACCATGCTTCTCACCATGATGATAATGGACGAAACCTGAAACTGTAAGCCACTCTAATGAAATGTTTTCCTTTCTAAGAGTTGCCGTGGGCATGGTGTCTCTTCACAGCAATAGAAATCCTGACTAAGACACCCACTATCAGGCCCCAGCTGCCACTTCCAGGGTCACTGATCCTCCTTCGGTAGGTACTATGGAATAATGCTGTCTGACAGAGAAAGAAGGCAGTGTGGATGAAAACAGGGAATGCTTTCAGCTTCACCTTACGACATGCCCGGGCAGGGCTTAAAGCAGCAAGGTAGCTACAAGGAACTGAGATCTGTGAAGTTCAGGTTAAAAATTCAGAGTATGAACCAATAATCAATGAGGAAAGGGGAACCAGTAATTCACCTTATTTTTGTAGTCCATTTCCATTTGGAACATGAAGTAAAATGAGGTAAGACTTTATTCTCGAAGCATGAAAGCCCAAATGGAGGGCCATTAAAGTGACAATTTCTGTCTTTGTCCTCCGGTGACTTCAACTTCAGAATAAATCTGCTATTTGCCAAATCATGGGTACAGTGAGGATGGACAACAGAAGCAAAACCTGTGACCATGTTAGGTCAGCATGGCAGCAGTGGAGGCTGAGGAACCAGCAGGATCAACAGCATTCTTCTCAAGTGCTTCCGCATGGACCCACTCCTAAGAAAGCCACACACAGGTCAGCCACAATAGTCACCACCATGCTTCCAGAAACCCGAGCACAGACTCAGGAGCACACAGCTGCTCCTCTCGACCAAGCTTTCCAGAGAAGCTGACCTGGGTAACTCCTCTCAAGAGCCTTCTACCCAACTTCAAGACTGAGGTCTAAGATGCTTCTCAGGTATTGGTACCCACATTTCTCCCAAACACCAAGGAATCAGAATTTTGAACTCTGAGCTTGGCATCCTCGCCTTTTGGGAAAAAAAGTTCATATAGATTCTGATGAACATAGAACTAAAAATGAGTGAGGTAGTTAATGGGAAAATGGCTGGGAGGGTTTTCTATGAAAACGAACCACAGCGGCAAAAGTAGGAACCATGACACAGCAAGGTGACCATAGAGGGAGCTAGAAGAAAAATCAGAGCCAAGTGAGGGAGAGCTGATACAGGCAAGGCCACAGGAGATGGAAGAAAGTCCAAATGTCCCTGCAGAGGATAAGGAGCCCCTAAAGGGGCTAGTGCAAGGCAAGATGCTGATACCGTAATTACTATTTTTCTACAGAGGGCATGATCTACTTTTTAGTTTTAGGAGAAATCTAGGTGCTATCCACAGCAGCATCAGTATTAGGTAAGGTTTGCTCACTCTTCAGTAATAGGGAAATGATTCTAGAAAGTTCTAGAATCCCTGTAGATTTTATTTTAATACAAAACCTTCTGGATACCCACTTCCTTACTGCCTTCAAGATCCTCCCCTCTACCAAATACTTACCTATCCCTACCAACTTTTTTTTTTAAACTAGCCCTCCTCAAAGTTTAATTTTAAACCAAAAACAACAAATAAAAGTACAGTTAATGCCTTTGAAAATCTGACAAAGGTACTCCTGATCCCTTAATGCCAGCCAAGGGCCAACAAATATTCTAAATCTCAGATTCTGGTTTTGAGAATTCAGGACATTCCTACAATCTCAGCATAGAAGTCTCCCACACTTACTTTAAACTTAAACTTCCATAAGGACAAGATTTATTGGTTTCCTTCAACTTCCCTAGTCAATTTGGTTCTAGGAGGAAACCACAGCATAGGACATAGGCTACCCAAGAGGGCCACCTAGTGTAAGGCAAGTAGACTGGGATCTATTATTTTGAGGGCTTTAACAGTGGACTGAAAGCAAAGTCTACAATTAAAATTGACAGTGACCTGCCACACAGTCTTTTCTACCAAGAGGGGGTAGTAGATGCCTCCCTTTCCCATGGTAATTAAAGAAAAGGAACACAAACGATACCAGACGTGAGGAGCCAAATGATGTAGTGATAGAGAAATCCTCTGTCGGGAGGCTGGGGAATCCATCTTTTCAGAGCTCTGTTGGCTGGGGTACCTGCCTGCCTGGATGATTTACACTCTGCTATCAGGAGGCAGCAGGGCAGGATGAGATCACCACTTCTCAGGCTTTTTGTTTGCAATCCCTGCTCTCTCTCCTATTACCCGCATCACGCCTCTAAAATCAAGCAAAACCCTTCCACAAGTTCATCTTGCTAGTGCAGTCACCGTCAGACCCAGCGCCTGGCACACGGCAGCCATGGAATGAGCAGCCCTTGTTAGCTCAGCAGCGGAACACCGTGCTAAGTAGGAAGGGCGCGCATTTGCAAGTGTTGTGGGACAGGCATTCGGGCCTGAGTAAGGTTTTCTTTCTGGTGCTCTCTCATCACGCTACCGGGTAAGCTTACCCTAGAGATCTCCCCCAAACGTCCCAATTCAACTCGATTAAGCTAAGGCTTACTGTGTATTAACTGTATATGATCTGCGTTCCTTCCCGAGTGGGCTCTTTCAGTACTCACTCACAGGGCAAGACTTTTCCTCAACACCTGCAAAACTTGGAAGACACAACTACATTTGCCCTGTTGTCTATATTCTTTGTAAAACAAGTGTGTACCCAACTGGCTCCACGGTCAGACTTTGCAATGTGATTTATTGCCACTCAGTGCCTTTAATCACAAGAAGGAACAACTGCTGCCCTTTCAATGCAATTCCAGTAATCTGCACACACAGTTAAAAGTCAGTCTCCAGTTCATCCTTTGAACGTAAAGTAACATGCCTTTTCTCTAGAGAACCACGCCCTCTGCCCGCTGTGTGACTTACCCTCCTGCAAACTGTCCCTCTTTGACTTCTTTACCCAGTCTGTATTGAGAACCTAACCTATCTTAGGTACTGCAGGGCTAGAGAGGAAATCAAGCATCTCTTATGGAACTTCTAGTCTAGTGGAGTAGGCAAGCTGGAATAAACGCTAGAATAGAAAGGAACGCAGACTTTAGACGGGAGGAATGGGGGATCAGGGAAGCTTCTCCTACACCCAGAAGTCAGATCAGAACTGCCAAGTGAGGGGATACCAGACGATACTAGGCAGAATAAAGGACCGAAGTAGAACGGTTTCCAGGCAGAGAAGCAGCATGTGCTAAGGCAATGAATGGCAGAAGAGGCCAGGACCAAGCACGCTGGTGCAGAGTGGAAAGAGCACGTGACACAGTCTGAAGAGGTGTAGGCAATACCACTAAGGGTCTGGCTGGTTCTCTAGCCACTGTCCAAACAAGACTTAAAGATGGTTACTCTGGGCTGTGACGATCATTCATTCAAAGTCTAAACCAAAATTCAGAATAGAAAAGACACAATGTTTTCAGTGTATACTCTGATGGGAGAAGACTAGAACAACACACACCCAGTCCCAGGGAGAAAATGGGGATGAAGGTCCAATCAAAGGGAGTGAAGCTAGGACCCAGAGGAAGGGACTGCCTGTTTAAGCCGAGCAGGCTACCTAAACAGCGCTAACGAGGATGAGGAATTTGTCTACGGGGACTACCTAGGGAGGACTGTCACAGCGCAGGCAAAGTCCTCACTCTCGTAGGCCCACGTCAAGAGGCTGGGAGGAGACGAAACAGCATTTCCTTTTACCTTGAAGGTGGAAAGAATGCAAGGTCTGATGCAAAGGAGACTTGTT
Organism: Peromyscus attwateri; assembly: GCA_902168425.1. Classification (NCBI taxonomy): domain Eukaryota; kingdom Metazoa; phylum Chordata; class Mammalia; order Rodentia; family Cricetidae; genus Peromyscus; species Peromyscus attwateri. Next base: position 2,672 of record CABHPP010155706.1, on the reverse strand, counting down.
ACCTGGTTGCCCTTTCAAAATGGTCTGTCCAGGGGTGCAGCTCAGCGCTAAGAGTGCCTGCCTCACATGTACAACCCTTGGGGCTCAGTCCCCAACACGGAGGAAAAGAATCCTTCTACATACTGCACGGAAGACAGACTGGAGAGGAAAGGGCCAGGTAGACGGGAGAGCGTGGCTGTGGCCAGACAGCGTTGGCAGTGGGGCTGCTGTCAGACTCGGAACTGACTGAGAAGTTCAAGTCCACAGGTACGCTCAAGCTGGGGAGGTGTAAGACCAGGCAAAGACAACGGTGACCCTAAGACCTCTGGCAACCAAAGTAATGGAATAATCTGTTATCAGCATGAAGAACACTGAGCGAGAAGGAAGCAGGACTGAGGTGCAAACCATTTTCTTTAGACACAGAAGTCTGAGGCGCCTGTTAGAAATCCAGTTAAAGGCTTGCATGTTTACATATCTAGATATCTGAGTATCGCTATATCCCATAACTACGAGTCTAGTGGGAGGAGGAAAGAAAGGCTTTGGACAGAAATCAGGAAGTAGTGTACAGATGTTTTCAAAATCACAAGACAGACAGGACGAGGTCATCTATGGAGCAGAAGTCGAAGGAAGAGGGGAGGTCTGACAACTGAGAACAGGGACAATTTTGATGCTAGCAAATTGAGGATAAATGGCTGGTTGGTGTAGTCACAGGACAGCTGTTGTAAAAGGACTCTTCTGGATGAAACACATAAAATGGATTGTGCATCAGGGTACAAAGTGATAGAAGAAAAATGACTTCAAGCCATCCTGAGATCAGGGCCTCCTGAAAGATTCAGCTTTAAACTGTCCATCTCTTAGGCAGAGTACAAAAGTGCCCTCAGAAATACCAGGCAAGCTCTTCAAGAGTAGCAGATAGTCCAGAAGGAATCTGGGGACTTGGGGAGCCCACTCCTCTGGCAGAAGGATGCTCTACTACCCTGTGCTTTGTATGACCAGAACCCTAAGCCTCCCATCCTTCATAATTTTATAAAAGTTACTGCTTCTAATTGGGTTTCCCTGACAATCACATTCTTCCTGTAACATTTTGATAGTTATGAAGAACACATTTTAGTGATCCAGGTGATCAGGACTGGGAGGGCAGCTATGGGGATGGAGATTAGGACACATTCCAGAAATATGGAATAACACTGTTAGAACTTGGGAGAAGGGAAGAGAAAGGGAGGAAACAAAGATGACTTCCAGGTTTCTGACACACAGAACCAGAGAGCTGATGTTGTCATTAACCCATTACTCAGGAAGCTTCAAGTAGACTGAGGTGGAAGAATATTATATTCCATTTTAGCACCTGGAACTGGAGCTTAGGACAGAAGGGAGCCTGAAGAGATCAGTTGCAAGCTTTCTGCCAATAAGATGAAACTGCTGATACACACGGCATAGACTGTCCGAGAGACAATATATCAGAAGGAGACATGCTCTAGCAGTGACCTCTTAGATGCTGACATATTTGCTAGCTGCAAAGAATAAGCTGAACATGCAAAGGAGTCAAAGACACAGTAGCTAAGAAAAGAGGTACAGGAAGGTCCAGAATACAGAGTGATAGAAGCCAATGGAGATGCCATTTCAAGGAAGCAAAAATCACGCCAGTGTTTAATTGTGCTTATGACAGACATCTTTGTCTTGCCAACAGATCTGCTGGTGCTATTCATTTCTTCCAAACCATTCTGTATACATACAGTATAAAACAGTTTTATAAATACAGTATAAAACCACTGTACCACAGTTTTATCATTTGCTAACACCAGTCTAATAAAAACTCTAATTTGAAGACAGCAAGGCTGAGAAACTCACCTTGTATAAAGCTGCTTCTGGAGCAAGGTGTGCTAGACCACACCCATAATAACAACATTTGGGAGACTCAGTGTTCTGCCTACATGCCAGAAGAGGGCACCAGATCTCATTACAGATGGTTGTGATCCACCATGTGGTTGCTGGGAATTGAACTCAGGACCTCTGGAAGAGCAGCCAGTGCTCTTAACCTCTGAGCCGCAAGAAAATTGCCATGAGTTTGAAACCAGCCTGGACTACAGAACAAAACTTATCTCAAAATAACAAAACCAAAATCAATTATACTCTGTGGTGGTTTAAAAGAAAATGGTCCCCAAAGGGAGTGGCACTAATGGGACATGTGGTCTTGTTGAAGTGAGCGTGGCCTTGTTGGAGGAAGTATGTCACTGTGGGGGTGGGCTTTGAGGTCTCCTATGCTCAAGATACCACCCAGCGTCTCAGTTCATTTCCTGTTGTTGCCTGTACAAGATGTCCAGTTACCTCTCCAGCACCTTGTCTGCCTGCATGCCACCATGTCCCTTCCCACCATGATGATAATGGACTGAACCTCTGCACTGTAAGCCACCCAATGAAATGTTTTCCTTTGTAAGAGTTGCTGTGGTCATGGTGTCTCTTCGCAGCAACAGAAACCCTAACTAAGACCCACTCCTAGCATTGAAGGGATTGTGGAAAGCAGCCAGGCCCTGAATCTCCAGCACTGCCCTGGGTTTGCTCACAGGCAGGACTCAGGTCTCCCTGTGCTTTAGTTCATTGCTGCCTAGTGCTGGAGTTAGTGAGGGCAGCGATTTGAAGAAAGGCCCCATCCCCATAAGGTCTTAGAATCCACAGTTAGTTCTGGAAGAATGCCA
>CABHPP010155705.1:0-21800 GCA_902168425.1 Peromyscus attwateri | reverse complement strand
GTCATAAGTAAGCGTCAGTGCAAGAAGCCTGTGAGTGAACAAGTTCTTTTCATATGGCTGGGCTGATGAACACTTAATTGCATCTAAGTGCTGATGCATTACTCAAGGCAACATTAGGTGCAGGAGTGGACAAGTCCCACGTTTCAGCTGTGGAACACAGATAAATGTTTCTCACATAGTCCACACATTCGGCATCTCCTGCTCACTACCCCAGACTTACAAAGCCAACTGCCAACTCCAGGCTGGGCTGCACTCCCTTCATCCCCTCCCAGTCTCTCGGAGTTGAGTCCCTTCATCTCTATACACAGCATCATTTAATCGTCCTCTCAACCACACCCAACCTTCATCTCTATACACAGCATCATTTCATCGTCCTCTCAACACACCCAAGCAACCTTCCAATTCAGTGACCAACAGGACTTACATTCAGTTGAGCTACTACACGAACTTAACCCTCAGCAGAACTGGAAGCATGACACTGGGTTGGGGTGGAGAGAAGGCAGGGCTGGAGTCTGTGATCATGGTAGCCAATCTGCTCTGATGTGCCCGCAGGTCCCCATGACGAGAGCTATGCTGGTATTTTAGACCTCACTTCTCCCATATTCAAGACCCTTCACTTTAGGAAGCAGAAAAGGGCCAGAGGACAAATCCCAATAAAGACTTTTGACTCAAACACTGAATTGTTTGAGTGATTGGCATTACTTTGGAACATTTAAGATTCATGAAAATGCTTATTTAAAACAAACAAACAAACAAACAAATAAATAAAAGGACGGGCTTCAGGATGACCAACGTCCAACCCTGGAGCCACATGGTGGAGAGTTGTCTTAACCCAAGCATGTGTCATAGGCCACCACTGTCAAGGCCATCCAGGAGTCCCGCATTCCTCACTTCCTGTCCTGCTCTCCACTGAATATGTAACTTAAATATAATGCTCAGGTGTGACTGCACCAATGGCATGGGAGACGTGCTGTAAACAACTGGCTCAAGGTGAGCTCTTCTCCCTCCCCAGTGCTGGCCTGCTATCCTGTCCTCAGCCTCCCTGGTAGGGGAGACACCAGGACGACCTCTCTCCTACAGGCACAAGCCCGAGGGAGGCCACCCCTCCTCCCTGGAGGGTGCAAAGCAAGAACATGTGATATACTTTTTACAACCTACACATCTTTCAGTGTCTCAGCTAAAGATGATATATCCACACAGCCATGGACAATAACAAGTGTTCAATACCCCAAGCCAGATCATTTTAAACAGGCAATGGAAACTGAATATACAGCATCCCATGAACTAAATGCTTGAGCGAGCTGTATCCGTGAACATATACAGGTCTGACAGGATATACAAATTCTGTGGGTGATGGAACCATGAGGGATTTACTTTCTTGCTTGTGCTTTCTAATATTTTCAAAGGAACAATTCTTTCTACTGCTAAAATATATTTTAGAATGTTCAATAATGTATCATTATATAGATAAGAAACATTTCCAGGTCCCCCACAGTTCTCTCCTGTCTTGTCTTAATTCAATGATATCCTTTCAGGGAGACTTCCTCTACCACCCCACTTGAAAGTGCACCTACCAACCTCCCTGCTTTACTTGTCCCTTGTATATTGGGGTGTCCTTGTGCTAGCACACAAACTCCCTGAGGTGGGGGTGAGGTCTGTTTTGTTCACTGTTGTATCCTCAGAGCCTGGAACAGTACCTGATACATAGTAAGCATTTACTCTATGATATCTGTTGAAATAATGAATAAAACACATTTATGTTACAAGAAAGTTTTTCTTTTATTAATAAGAAACCCTTGATGTTCAGTGTAAAATAACTGTTTAAAAAAAATGTTGTCTTTTTACTAGGGGACCATTAGAGAAGCTGATAAAAGTTATGGAAACTTCTCTTTGTGACTCTTAGCCCTTCCTACCCCCAGTCCACACACATAAAATTAAATTCAACTTCAGGAGACTCAGAGACTATAAACTTCTGCAGTGACTACAAACCCCGGGGTGAGAGCAGCTGTTTAAAAGATGTTCTGACATAGCACAAAGATTTCTTCCCTACTTGGATGACTCAGAGAATATGTGTGACTCACTGGAGTCTTTCTGCAGCTCCATTAACTGGTTAGATGCTGAACGGGTTTCTTCTACACCACACTCACTGTCTGCAATGGGTTAGCTTCTTATCTGCTCATGCGTACTAGAGAAACATTTAGAGGAAAGCTGAAAAATTTGATCCACAATACAGATTGCAAAAAAGGAAATTTGTTACCACAGTCAGTAGTGACAAATACCAAAACTATCTGGTAAAGTGAGCTTGTTCCTCGTCAGCCGATAGTCTGAAGTCACAATCTGAAACAGAAAACAACGACTATTCCATAGAATATGGTTTCCTGAATTTTAATCTTTTAAAAGCAAAATAAAGGGACTAATGCAACCCACTAAATAGAAATCAAATACTCTGTAATAAAGACCATCCAGCTAGAAACTGAACATCTAATCAATGAAACAACAATCGCAGTTTGACTTGGAGTTTTATTTCAATGGGCACACTTCATTCATTGAAGGAAAACTAGGCTAGGTCTCGATGGGCAGCAGTCACAGTTATTAGGCAAGTAAATGCACCAGCACTCCCGTGCCCTCCTTTACTTCTTTACGTCTTCGGCCTCATCTGGCTCTCTCTCTTGATGTTCTCTTTCCCATCTCATTTCTTTTAACTCTTGTCTGTATTTCCGTTCAATGAAGCGCTTCTGATGGGCCATCTGGGGGAAGTTATCTGACACAAGGAGATATGTTTAGTACTTAATAAAGGATATCCACGAGTGCAAAGAACGGCGGCAGACACACGTACACAGACACACATATACTCACCACACATACATCATTGTGTTTTATAAAATACAGGCTGAGAGTGATCTTTTTTACGCTTCTGTTATTCATAAATACACTGGAAGTCTGGATTGACATCTCCGCCTCTAATTTCAATATCGGATATAAAACCGAGTAAAGGCACCAAAGCACACAGCAAGTTAAAAGAGAGACGTAAGATTCTGGAGTGTTTCCAAACAGGCAAGTGCTCTAAGCAGCATTCTCTATGAGTGACTTCAGGGAGACAGGAAGAGTGAAGGAATGTAGGGTCTTATAGTTTGGAAAGGCTCAAACTAAAAGTTCCCTGCAAGCAATGCTATCATACCCTTATTTACCAAGAAGGAAAGTTTCTCGGAAGAGCAAACCCACGTGAGAGGGACAAAAGGAGGCCACATCCAGTCACTGTGTCCGGGGAGCAAGTCTATCTTTAGAGGACCATCAAAGGCCGGAGCTGTATTCGCAAAGGTAACGCATGTGGAGAACTCTGATTTGATAAAAGGAGAACTGCCACTCAGTGGTACAGATGAGCTATATTTAGTCTGAGATCTGACCTCATGTAACAGCAAAGACACAATGAAAATTTGGATTAAGATTTAGCAATTCCACAATTCTCTTGTCCCATGACGCACACACAGTGTTAGTGCACCAATGAGGTGAGAAATCAAGCACAGAATGAGAAACCGTCATGGCGTGTACCTAGCCAGTAACACACACTCAGACAAAGGTCACAAAGGACACATGCTGGCTGGCAACACATAGAAAAAGAACACAGCTCTGTCTGGCCAGCTAAGGAAGTGTTCTTACAAACCGATTATTCTGTTTTTCACACACAAGGAGTTGGGGGTGAGGGGATGTGCCTTGCCCACGAAAGCAAGTCTGTTTACTTGTTTGCTGGAGGGCGGAGCATAATGAAGTATGTCTGTCTATATGCAACATGCTCCTAAATTCATTTTATCTCTTTTCTACACTGTGTCCCATCTTCACTACAGGTTGGAGAAGGCAGGGGCAGGGTAGAAAAGCACTTGGAAGACAAACAATGAATCATAAAGTCCTCGTGTATCTGAGAGCGAGTGATTAACAAGACCATGACACCATCACTTGAGAACTAAGACAGGAATACTGTCCCATTCTATCAGGAATACTGAGCCCTTACATACTGAATACATTTTGACTTCCAATACGGTAAGTAGTTTAAAAAAAATGGTCAAACAAATCCCCCAAACTCAGTGAAAAGTTTCTGCTAAATAAGCCCTGTTTCTTCAGTAGATTCTACTGTGTAAATGAATTTGGACTAAAGTCTTACTGTTCATATCTAACCATGAACAAGCAAGCTTTCAGAATGTATCCACAGCACTATTTTTAAAATAGCTTTACTACATGTATGTAGTAACATATGTTTTGTACATGTGTGTACACATACACTACATAAACAGTGACAATCTTTCCACGCTCCATCCCTACACTGGTATGTGTTGATGGATACATATTTTCCTTTGTATCTCTGTGATGAGTCTTCAACAGCATTATTTCAAGAGCTACAAAAATATCACACTTGGACATTCAGGAATCGGTAAACTGTTGCCAAGAGGCCAAACACAGCTCTCAATCGGTTTCTGTAACTAAAACAGACACAGACGTCTGACAGCACCTGTACCTGTGTGCCACCATGTCAGAATTTAGTAACTGAGACAGATTATGACCTGTGAAGCCTAAATACATGCAGCTGGTCCTTTATAGAAAACGTTTGCCAACCCTTGAGATACCATTTATTGATAAGCCTGCTTACTGTTTAATGTGCAGTTTCATTTTATTTAAATGTTTTGCTATTATCAAGTTGTCACGATTGCCATCGTTTATTGAAGTAGAGTGGGATTCTATTTTCTAGTTAAGACAGCAGAGTGTTCCCCCTCCACCCCCAGCTTCTGATGCTTATATTCAGCTCTAAGATGGTACTGGAAAAATTACTAATCCCCAAAGTACTATAGGAGTGGATTGCTTAAATGCTGGAAGGTAATTTGGCATTATGTCAGGTCCTTAAACAAGTTCTCACCTTTTGGTTCTGATTCCGTTTCTAGGAATTCAACCTAAGGAAATACTTAGTAATTTTTCCAGTACCATCTTAGAGCTGAATATAAGCATCAGAAGCTGGGGGTGGAGGGGGGACACTCTGCTGTCTTAACTAGAAAATAGAATCCCACTCTACTTCAATAAACGATGGTGCATTTATACAAACAATCAATGAAAACAGTCTCAAAAAAAAAAAGTCAATGTAAAACTCTCAGTGTGGATTCCACCACTGCGAGGCCCTGGCAGCCCTGGCTTCTGCCCCTCAACAGTAAGCTGTTGTCTGCTGATTTCCTCCAACCTTTCCCAGAACCTCTCTCAGGCCTGAGAGCCCTGGGCCACTTCACTTGGAGCTCGGGTGTTCACTCTCTCCCACTCCTACAGCTGGTTCTTGAAGCACTGGCATACTGTGCCCACGGGCCCGTCTATGCGGCACAGTAGGCCTCGGAGGACCGAGTCCCGACTCATGCCTTCAATTTACAAGACCGGGCAGCTCTCTCTACGGTCTGTTAGGCAACTGGAGTTTCTTCAAAACAGGCATTCCACTCTGGAGACAATATCCCCAGAACTAAATACACCACAATATAGACATTTATTGTAGACACTGAACACACACACACAAAGTAGTCACCAATCATGAGAAAAATCATCAATGAAATATAGCACACCCACAGCAGAAAGCAGTCTGCAACTATTAAGAAAGACTGAATTGGCACCACTCTATATTTTATGACTCACAGGGCTGCCCATGACATACTGGACAAAAGTGAGATATCTTATTATATACATACATTAGCATGTAAATGTATGCAGAAGTATGTAGTTACCATCCAATTCAAATAAGACAATGGTTAAAAACTAAACAGAAAAAAAAATCTCCCCATGTATATGTTTATGTCTACATAAGATTTTTTTTTTTTTTGGTGGGGGGGTGTTTCCAGACAAGGTTTCTCTGTGTAGACAAGGCTAGCCTTGAACTCAGAGATCCACAGGCCTCTGCCTATTGAGTACTGGGATTAAAGGCGTGCACCACCAAGCCCATTTACATACTATTGTTTTATTTCATTTGTTTTGTTTTGCTTTGAAGCAAGGTCTCATGTGGCCCAGCCTCACCTTGATCACACAATATAGCTTCAGGTAACCTCAAACTCATGATCTCCTGATCTACCTCCCAAGAGCTGGAACAACAGGCCATGTGTCACCATGCCTGGCTTAGATGACTATAGTATGAGGAAATATGGTCAAAAACAACATGCCACTCACAGAGGTTCCTATGCTGAGAGGAGAGCTCTATGGAAAGAAGGAAAATAAAAACCAAACCCACTTAGGAACACCTTTGAAAAATTACGTGTGCTTTATACATAGCACACCTTCTACTGTACTCTCTATGGAGGATAATTATGAACAAAGTAAGATCACATTCGATCAGAACTTAACCACTCCTCTACTTCCTCATTTTCCTTCCACAAAACACTCATTACATTATGAAGGTATAATTATAGAAAAAGAGATAGGCTTACATTTCTCAAGTGCGTCCATTGCTGCTCCCATTTCTGCCTGCTGAATACTGTTGAATAAAATGGGGAGGTAGACTTTAAAGGTTTGCTTCTCCAAAAACACAATCTCGTGCATAAAATGCCACGTGATTACTTCCCTCACACACTGAATTGCATGGCTGGGAATATACACAAGAGCACACAGGAAAGCCTTTCATTTGCACAAGTCTCTTTAAGGTATTTGTTCCACACTTCTAACACTGCAGCAGAATATCTCCCATTTATATTAGGTCTGAAGTATTTCTTAAGTCTGAAAACACCCCATGTAAAGTTTAAACATGAAAGGATCAAATGTGTACAGAGAGAAACAGGCAAGGCACAGATTAGAGGGTTCAAAGAAAGGAGATAATAAATATAATTCTTTTTCCTAAAAAATGGTAAGAATGTCCACAAAGCTCAAGTGATAGGAAATGAAATGTCTAACGGCTGTGCCATGCACACCACGACACACCTTATATATCTTAACTCTGCAGAGGCTGCCACTGGGCAGAACTGACCACTGTAGCAACTGACAGAGTTTCCTCCCCATGGCCAAGGCCCCTTGTGTAACGGCATGCCCGGTCCAAGGCTGATTACCAGGCTTCACAGCTGGCTTAGAGGAGACATTAGTCCTCGGGATTCATTTCGCTCTAACTGCAGACACTCCACATTCTAATTTTGCAATACAGACCACAGAGCTTTGAAATACCAGGTAGGGACTTCCCTGAACACATACTCAATGAAACAAACGTCTCCCTCTCATACCTTGGGCCTTTCCCACAGCCTATCCTTTCTCCTTTGAAGTAAACAGCCACAGTGTAGGTTCTAGCATGGGATGGCCCCACTGTCTGCAGAGTCCTGAAAGGAAAGAACATCAATTATGACAAAATGCTCAATTATTTGATATTATATAACTGACAAAATAACAAAACAAACACAAAACCTTATTCTGATTGCAGAGAGGGGAACATAAAAATAACAAGAAATATGGAAAAAGGAAGTGGTTCAATTTTTGATTTACTATATAGAGAGTTTTGAAATAGAAAATCTGAAAAAAAATCTGCATTGCAGTTTATTTTTCTCAAATAGGAATAGTATCTGAGGGCTCATAGTCAAGTATTTTCCCCCAAATATGTAATACTTTAAAACAACTTCTAAGTGTGGATATTTGAGTATCACATAATTAACAAACTTTTATATGAAGAATTGAGGGCTTTAGTTATTTTACAATGTTTATCACAGCTAAAAGCAATAAATGGGTAATAACGCCTCAGGTCACACCTCAATGGTTTCACACCCTTTATGGATTCTTTCTAATGTCTAGTATTTTACCGAAGAGATCAGAAAACATATTTAATTTCTGAAACATCTGTGATCATTTCAGAGATATGCTATAATGGCAAGTATATAACACAATCACTAAAAAACAAAGCTCCAGGTACTCCGGATTTAATGACAAGGTGCAGATTTCAAATGTAAAAACACTGATAACTCATGGAAAAGGGAAATTAAAAATAGCCAAGAATGATAATGGAATGAACACAGTAATCATGGAAACTATGTAAAACAAGCCCATCATCTTGATAACAAGAACAAAGTCATCATCTTGTGGGAAGACGTATGGGCAGAGAGCACAGCAATTTCCTTTGTGTTTACACACTCAAGGGGTGCGCATTGTGGCTTCTTAAAGGTAGTTTATGTTTTTTTGTTTTTTGGTTTTCTTTTTTAAGGTTTATTTATTTTACTTTATGTGTACGAGTATTTTGCCTGCATGCATGCATATATGTGTACCACATGCATACCTGGTGCCATGGATCCCCTGGAACTGGAGTTACAGACAGTTGTGAGCTGCCATGTGGGTGCTGGGAATTGAACCCGCGTCCTCTGGAAGAGCAGCCAGTGCTCCGAACCACTGAGCCATCTTTCCAGCCTCCATTAAAGGTAGTTCTTAATAAAGCAATCATGCCTGTGCTGTAAGACAGCACCATCTTTATCACTGGCCCTCAGTTATCACTTCCATGGAGAAAGTCTTTGAGACACTCATATCACATAGTGTATTCATTATGCCTATCAGACAGATTAATAAGCTACTTCTAAATATTTAGGGGTTTTCCCCAACAACAACAACAAAAAGCCTGTTTCATACTGACAGCCACTTGTACAATTTAGAGTAGCTGGCCATAGGGTGACTAGTATTCTGGCCTCTGTTTTACTGGCTGCACAAAAGCTCAGAAACTGTTGTGACTATTGTTTTAATGGTGCGAAGTTTGAAACGTCCAAAAGGAGGGGCTCTCAGAAGGAACACACCTGTACACATGGGTATGCTTAGAACTTTGTGTTCCCAAAGGCATGGAGCAAACAGTACTGAAACTAGATTATTTTTAATTAATAAAGAATATGTATGTATGTGCACGTGTGTGTGTGTGTGTGTGTGTGTGTGTGTGTGTGTGTGTGAACACAGTTTAAGAATGAGGTCACGTAAAAATTCTGAGTGTTTGGGAGAAAACTCCAAGAAACAAGACAAGGGTCTTTGTGACCTCAGTTTCTACAAACCACAGAAATGTTCTTGGAGTGTGTTTTCATGTTCCTCCCAAGTGTAGTGCATGGGCGTGAGTTTACTTCAGCAGTTACTCATATGCCTCTATGGAAAAACATGTTTTTGTCATGTATGGCTTGTCCTTGTGACTGAGCACCTTACTCGTGTGATTCTTCATAGCTATCCCTCAGAGTATAAATTGCCTGATGCTCTGAATAAAGTTGGCTACTGCATGAGATGTTAGTCGGCTCACTTTAGCCTCTCACTCTCCAGGTTCAAACCGCCAACTAGAGCAGTAAGCATATGCAGGTACCCACCAAGGCCAGAGGAGCATCTGATCCTGGGAGCTGGGTTACAGATGGTTGTGAGCCCTCCCAATGTGGGTCCTGGGAACTGAACTTGGGTCCCTCTGCAAGAGCAGTAAGTATTCTTAACTACTGAAGATTCCCCAGCCCAATGAAACTAGATTTTATTTGTTTGTTTGTTTTTTGTTTTTTGAGACAGGGTTTCTCTGTGTAGCTTTGTACCTTTCCTGGAACTCACTCTGTAGCCCAGGCTGGCCTTGAACTCGCAGAGATCCACCTGTGAAACTAGATTTTAAAGCATCCCTAAAATCATGTATCAACATACCCTGGGAGACAGCCATGTACACTAATGATTCCTTGCTTTGCAATTCCCATTTAAAGCCCTTCTCAATCCACATGTGAACATCACAAGATATGAGTCAAATCTGTTTTCATCAATACTGGTGTTATGTGATATAGTGACCCATTACTCATGCACATTGCTTCTGAATGTCTTCTGGCTATATTCAAAAGTAGAAGGCAACTTTTGACTGGAATTCCAGGAGGACCAATCACTTGAGTAAAACACTTGATCCATTTCTGCCCGGCATGGGAGACATGACAGAGGCCAACAGAGACTCAAGGGAGACAGTCTTAAATAACAGACAGAGGCCAACAGCTTCCCTTGTACTCACGGGAGAGCACAAAGCGGCACTCAAATATTGCTACAAACAATACATAGCTCACCAACCCTCCAAGAAATCAGACACATAAAAAACTGTACAAAAAAACTACTTCACCTGGGGGCTTGAGAGGTAAGCTCAGGGGTTAAGAGCACTTGTTGCTCCTGAAGAGGGTCCAAGTTCAATTCCCAGCACCCAAATGCAGCTCACAAGCATCTGTAACTCCAGTTCCTTTCTGACATCCACAGGCACCAACCACTCATCATATGACACACATACATATATGCATATATAAATACATCTTAAAAATCAACAAGTACTGCATCTGAATTGCTATAGCTTGATCTTATAGCCTTAATAGATCTTCCTGCCAGGCAGGAGGTCAGAGAGATTTGTACCTGGGAGAAAGCAGGGACAATCAAGATGCACCCACTTATAGCTACGGCAGAGCACTTCAGGGCTTAGCCAGTGTCTCTCGTCTCCGTCATCCATGCGTTTTCCATCTAAGCCCACGAACGAGCCACAGAGAACACCCACTGAAAACACTGCGGCCAGTGGCCAGCGTGCAGCAAGTACTTACTTGTACAAGGGAATGTCTGGCTCTTTCCCCTCCGTCCTCAGCGTCAGGCAACACTGCTGCAGCTGCGATTTGGGGTCATTCCAGTCCTGGTTCAAAATGAACTCCTGTGGGATCAGACAGAGCGCTGAGTGCTGTGGTTCAGACCACCGGAAACAGCACACAGCGACGACAGCGCTAGAGCTCACCTTCAGCCGCGGAAAGAAGCAGACGTTCATGAAAGTATGGACATATTCCAAGTCCTTGTCAATGTACAGCGCTGCAATAAATGCTGGAAAACAGAACGCGAAGTAAGCAGTGCACTGCTATTCGCCAGAAACAGCAAGAGCTGAACTTCCTTCATTTTTATTAATCTTCATATTTAATTACACGTATATGTGTGCCAGCATGGGTGAACGGAACAGAACTCTTTGGGTCCTCCATAAGGGCCGTGTATGCTCACTGAGACATCTCCCGGCCCTTAGGGCTGAGCAGTATTTTCACAAGGTTTTTGCCTTCTAGACACTTTTTTTTTTTAAGCATAATTATTTCTTTTTTCTTCAAATAAAAACTGTGTCCTTTATCACTAATACCAGAAGCACCAACATAGATGCGTGGTTAGGATGCAAAATCACAGAACACAGAGACTGAATTGCACTTAGCTAGGGTCTAAGTGAACAGTCTAAACCGGCGGTTCTCAACCCTCCTACTGCTGCGACCCTTAATACAGTTCCTCATGTTGTGGTGACCCCACACACACACATAAAATTATTTTCACTGTTACTCCATAACTGTACTTTTGCTACTGTTATGAATTATAATGTAAATATCTGTGTTTTCCAACAGTCTTAGGCGACTCCTGTGAAAGGGTCATTTGACACTCCCAACCCCAAAGGGTCATGGCCCACAGGTTGAGAACCACTGGTGTAAAGGCTATACCAAATGCTACAGTGCAGACTAGGTTGGAATGGTGTCTGGGAAAATAACCAAGTTAACACCAAAGAAATCAAAACACGAGCTGTAGATCAGATGGTGCCAGAATAAGCACATCTTTGGACGCGCTGTGCCCAATACCAATCTTGAGACCACTCGTGTACCAGTTCCAGGTTAAAGTTCATAAACAGGAAAAGAAATGAGAACTTTAAAGATTTTACCTGTCCAAATTAAGAACAACTCAATGACAACACAATAATCTATGTAACTGAATTAATAAGGGACAATTCCAAAGATGAGTTCATTTAAAAGAATTTTAACTAAGTAGACAAATGGTGCATTTATTTAAGAGACTGAAAGTATCTTTCATTGAGCTAAAATAAAAACTCCAGTGACACTGATCACTCAATTGAATTTCACTCCTCTTTAGGTGTCTTGATTAGATGGTCTATACTTCGTAAGTTAGCTGGTTTGCACAGCAGACTTTAGTATTGCATATAATTCTAAGTCTGAAAAATACTATAATATAAAAAGCTCTAAGGCCCAGAGAATATTCTAGTTCTTTTGAAGTAATATTAGAAATAATGAAATTATGTGTATAATCCCTTAATTAGCTATAATGGAATTAATTATAATGCTTCCAGACCATATCAGAAAACACAAAAGATGGGGTCTGTTCAGAGTTTTGTACTCACTCAAAATACATAGTTGGTAATTTCAATATTTAGTGAATAAGTTATCCTATCACCTGTGTCCCTTTATGAAGGAGGCTGGGTAGCAAAAACAAACAAACAAACAAAAGAAAACCACTACTGTGATTCATAGGAACAAATCTTCACATCGTATTACTGCTTCTCACAAAGGGATTTGATGACTGAGAGTCAGAATGGTGGGAGGAACAGCTACCCCTGAATGTAAGTTGAACAAAAAATATATTATTCATAGTCTTAGTGAAAAGCAAAAATAAATAAAAAGTAAAAACAAAAGAGGTTTCTTAGACAGATGTGGTCACCCATGTCTATAATACCAGTACTTGTGAGGTAGAGGCAGGAGTACCCAAGAGGTCAAGGCTACCTTTGACTACACAGGAATTTCTAGGCTAACCTGGAATATATAGAACTTCGTTGAAAAGAACTAGAAAAAGAGAGAAAAGAGGTTCTTTAGCCAGAACATCATCATCATCATCACCATCATGAGAATAAGCTCTAGTCAGTTCAACTTAAACCTTGAACGTGCTAGTTAAAAAGCTTTACACTGTAGGAAGGACTCACATTCCAAGAGGTCTGCCAGTGTCTTGGTTCTCAGGGCCACGGGTCTCTTGGTTTTGTCATTGGTGATGGCATACTCTTGCATGCCCAGCTCCTCTGCCACCTTGGCTTGAGTTCTGTTATTCACTAAAGAACTTCGCAACAACTGGTAAAAAGGAATTGGGGCACAGTTAGACACCACTGCAGTCTGGTCTCTCCTTTGTTCCTGTGTTGAAGCCAACCACCTGGACAGCATCTCATGAACGGATACCAGGTAAGTTAAGACCTAGGTCCTCTATCCTCGGGTGACTACAACATACTCCAGATGCTTCTACTGTCTCCTCAGTAACTCACCCTACCCTACCACCTCGACTTAACCCAACAGTCACACACTCAATCACTTAATTAGTAGCAGTGAGAAGACTTTGGGAGAGAGATACACAGCAGTATGACTAAAATATGACTACTAACAAGTTCAAAGCTACCAAAGCAGAAAGCATTGAAACTTTAAAAAATCATGTGAATTAAATATAATTTACATCCAATAAAATATACCCCTTTATGTATAGTTACATTAATTTTAAAAACCTTACCCATTTTTACCATACCAAACAAATTTCCCATACCTGAAATAATCAGTCATAGCCAATAATTATAGGGGCACATCCAAACAAACCTGTTTTTAAAGTTGTTTTAAATCTAAAAGAAGCATCATATTTCATGACACAGGTCCTAATTTTGATACTACATGACTTACAGAAGAGATGTTTCAATATTATTGAATCACCTATTTATTTATATCATTTTTATTTTAAAGATCTATATTATGTACCCCGTACCTCAGTCTTTTCATACTAAGACACTTTATGTTTAACCAAATTTAAATACAATTTTTAAGATATATTTTTATTTATTTACTGTGTATTTTCATGTGTGCATACATGTGCACTACAAGTGCTTAGATGCCTGTGGAAACCATAGGATGCTGGAATTCCTGGAGGGGGCAGCTGTATGCCTCCCCACATGGTTATTAGCAACAGAACTCAGATCCTCTAGAAGAGCAGCGAGCTCTTTAAACCACTGAGCCATCACTCTAGCCCCCAATTTCAAAATTATTTATGTATTTTAACCTCAGGAATTCAAAACAGAAATGTCTACTAGGAATTCAAGATTACTAAGAGGCCTCCAAGGATTATTTGAATAGTAATGTGAGACACTGCCTGAAAATTACACAACTGATCCATTCCAAGTGTCCATAACAAGCCCAATTTAAGCATTTAACATGCACTGGGAGAGAGATGGGAAGGAAGACTAGGGGAGCAGGCAGATAACAAGATGGGAACTCATCAAACTTGAAAGAACCGACATGAGTATCCCCAATCCCCAAGACTCGAGGGAACACTGCACCTAAACCAGAAGCACTCACAAACTGTTGGTTCCTGAACAGGCGTCAGGAGGAAGCAGCCATGAGTCATGCGAGCATCACACCCGCCACTGGTCCATAGTGCACTGTGTTTATCAGATGCAAGTTTTATGCTCTATGGCTCCACGGTGTCAACAAAGCTTATGAAAATCAAGATTTATTCTCAGTGCTTGATATTGAATCCTTGACAATAGATAAATAAGGAACAATATGTTCTTAATTTGTCTGGCAATGATTCATGAATCAGAAATGCAAGTTGATCTTCATAAGCCATGCCCGCTATTGAATTTTAGACCGTAACTCTTCGCCTGTCTCTGCTCCACTTCCTTCCTATTCCCTCTCAACTACATTGTTTCTTCGGAACACTAGTTCTTTAAAGTTAATTATATACACGTTGTCCTGTACAATTAATGTATACTAATAAAAAGACAAAAATTAAAACCCACAAAAGAGCTTAAAATTGAAAAGGCCAAATCCAAACCAACTTACAGAGTACCTGAGCTGAAAGTGCTACCTCTTTCAAGCTGAAGCAGATGCCACAGGGATAGGAAGCTTATTCGGGGAATGGGGTTATGCCGAGCAAGTGGAACCCACGCTTTGGGTAAGAAGGGAAACTCCACAAGCTGTGTATATGGCCTGTTCATGCCCCATGTGAATAAGAACACACACAAGTGAAGACACATGGCTGGCTGTGGTGGTCTGAACAGTAACAGCCCCCACAGACTCATGTGTTTAGCGCTTGGCCAATTGGGAATGGCACATTAGGAGGTGTGGTCTTGTTGGAGCAGGTGTGGTCTTGTTGGAAGAAGTGTATTACTGTGCAGGTGGGCTTTGAGGTCTCATATGCTCAAGCCAGGCCTAGTGGCACAGTCTTCTGCTGCCTGCAGATCAAGATGTAGAACTCTCAGCTCCTTCTCCAGCACCATGTCTGCCTGCATGCCACCATGCTTCTCACCATGATGATAATGGACGAAACCTGAAACTGTAAGCCACTCTAATGAAATGTTTTCCTTTCTAAGAGTTGCCGTGGGCATGGTGTCTCTTCACAGCAATAGAAATCCTGACTAAGACACCCACTATCAGGCCCCAGCTGCCACTTCCAGGGTCACTGATCCTCCTTCGGTACTATGGAATAATGCTGTCTGACAGAGAAAGAAGGCAGTGTGGATGAAAACAAGGAATGCTTTCAGCTTTACCTTATGACATGCCCGGGCAGGGCTTAAAGCAGCAAGGTAGCTACAAGGAACTGAGATCTGTGAAGTTCAGGTTAAAAATTCAGAGTATGAACCAATAATCAATGAGGAAAGGGGAACCAGTAATTCACCTTATTTTTGTAGTCCATTTCCATTTGGAACATGAAGTAAAATGAGGTAAGACTTTATTCTCGAAGCATGAAAGCCCAAATGGAGGGCCATTAAAGTGACAATTTCTGTCTTTGTCCTCCGGTGACTTCAACTTCAGAATAAATCTGCTATTTGCCAAATCATGGGTACAGTGAGGATGGACAACAGAAGCAAAACCTGTGACCATGTTAGGTCAGCATGGCAGCAGTGGAGGCTGAGGAACCAGCAGGATCAACAGCATTCTTCTCAAGTGCTTCCGCATGGACCCACTCCTAAGAAAGCCACACACAGGTCAGCCACAATAGTCACCACCATGCTTCCAGAAACCCGAGCACAGACTCAGGAGCACACAGCTGCTCCTCTCGACCAAGCTTTCCAGAGAAGCTGACCTGGGTAACTCCTCTCAAGAGCCTTCTACCCAACTTCAAGACTGAGGTCTAAGATGCTTCTCAGGTATTGGTACCCACATTTCTCCCAAACACCAAGGAATCAGAATTTTGAACTCTGAGCTTGGCATCCTTGCCTTTTGGGGAAAAAAGTTCATATAGATTCTGATGAACATAGAACTAAAAATGAGTGAGGTAGTTAATGGGAAAATGGCTGGGAGGGTTTTCTATGAAAATGAACCACAGCGGCAAAAGTAGGAACCATGACACAGGAAGGTGACCACAGAGGGAGCTAGAAGAAAAATCAGAGCCAAGTGAGGGAGAGCTGATACAGGCAAGGCCACAGGAGATGGAAGAAAGTCCAAATGTCCCTGCAGAGGATAAGGAGCCCCTAAAGGGGCTAGTACAAGGCAAGATGCTGATACCGTAATTACTATTTTTCTACAAAGGGCATGATCTACTTTTTAGTTTTAGGAGAAATCTAGGTGCTATCCACAGCAGCATCAGTATTAGGTAAGGTTTGCTCACTCTTCAGTAATAGGGAAATGATTCTAGAAAGTTCTAGAATCCCTGTAGATTTTATTTTAATACAAAACCTTCTGGATACCCACTTCCTTACTGCCTTCGAGATCCCCCCCCCTACCAAATATTTACCTATCCCTACCAACTTTTTTTTTTAAACTAGCCCTCCTCAAAGTTTAATTTTAAACCAAAAACAACAAATAAAAGTACAGTTAATGCCTTTGAAAATCTGACAAAGGTACTCCTGATCCCTTAATGCCAGCCAAGGGCCAACAAATATTCTAAATCTCAGATTCTGGTTTTGAGAATTCAGGACGTTCCTACAATCTCGGCATAGAAGTCTCCCACACTTACTTTAAACTTAAACTTCCATAAGGACAAGATTTATTGGTTTCCTTCAACTTCTCTAGTCAATCTTGGTTCTAGGAGGAAACCACAGCGTAGGACATAGGCTACCCAAGAGGGCCACCTAGTGTAAGGCAAGTAGACTGGGATCTATTATTTTGAGGGCTTTAACAGTGGACTGAAAGCAAAGTCTACAATTAAAATTGACAGTGACCTGCCACACAGTCTTTTCTACCAAGAGGGGGTAGTAGACGGCCTCCCTTTCCCATGGTAATTAAAGAAAAGGAACACAAACGATAGCCGGCAGAATGCAGGGCAGACGTGAGGAGCCAAATGATGTAGTGATAGAGAAATCCTCTGTCGGGAGGCTGGGGAATCCATCTTTTCAAAGCTCTGTTGGCTGGGGTACCTGCCTGCCTGGATGATTTACACTCTGCTATCAGGAGGCAGCAGGGCAGGATGAGATCACCACTTCTCAGGCTTTTTGTTTGCAATCCCTGCTCTCTCTCCTATTACCCGCATCACGCCTCTAAAATCAAGCAAAACCCTTCCACAAGTTCATCTTGCTAGTGCAGTCACCGTCAGACCCAGTGCCTGGCACACGGCAGCCATGGAATGAGCAGCCCTTGTTAGCTCAGCAGCGGAACACCGTACTAAGTAGGAAGGGCGCGCGTTTGCAAGTGTTGTGGGACAGGCATTCGGGCCTGAGTAAGGTTTTCTTTCTGGTGCTCTCTCGTCACGCTGACCCTACCGGGTAAGCTTACCCTAGAGAACAAAAACCTGAGTGTCTAGATGGAAGATCTCCCCCAGACATCCCAATTCAAACTCGATTAAGCTAAGGCTTACTGTGTATTAACTGTATATGATCTGCGTTCCTTCCCAAGCGGGCTCTTTCAGTACTCATTCACAGGGCAAGACTTTTCCTCAACACCTGCAAAACTTGGAAGACACAACTACATTTGCCCTGTTGTCTATATTCTTTGTAAAACAAGTGTGTACCCAACTGGCTCCACGGTCAGACTTTGCAATGTGATTTATTGCCACTCAGTGCCTTTAATCACAAGAAGGAACAACTGCTGCCCTTTCAATGCAATTCCAGTAATCTGCACACACAGTTAAAAGTCAGTCTCCAGTTCATCCTTTGAACGTAAAGTAACATGCCTTTTCTCTGGAGAACCACGCCCTCTGCCCGCTGTGTGACTTACCCTCCTGCAAACTGTCCCTCTTTGACTTCTTTACCCAGTCTGTATTGAGAACCTAACCTATCTTAGGTACTGCAGGGCTAGAGAGGAAATCAAGCATCTCTTATGGAACTTCTAGTCTAGTGGAGTAGGCAAGCTGGAATAAACGCTAGAATAGAAAGGAACGCAGACTTTAGACGGGTGGAATGGGGGATCAGGGAAGCTTCTCCTACACCCAGAAGTCAGATCAGAACTGCCAAGTGAGGGGATACCAGACGATACTAGGCAGAATAAAGGACCGAAGTAGAACGGTTTCCAGGCAGAGAAGCAGCATGTGCTAAGGCAATGGCAGAAGAGGCCAGGACCAAGCACGCTGGTGCAGAGTGGAAGAGCACGTGACACAGTCTGAAGAGGTGTAGGCAATACCACTAAGGGTCTGGCTGGTTCTCTAGCCACTGTCCAAACAAGACTTAAAGATGGTTACTATAGTGGTATTCTATTTGTACTGAAATGTGATTTTATTTGTATGTTAATAAATAAAGTTGCTTAGAGGTCAGAGCTATTAGCAAGCCATAGCGAAAGCCAGGGCGGTGGTGGCGCACGCCTTTAATCCCAGCACTTGGTAAGCAGAGCTAGGTAGATCTCTGTGTGTTCAAGGATACAGCTAGCATTGGAGACACACGCCCTTAATCTCAATACCAACCATAGAAAACTTGGGAGGTCTGGACAGAGAGGCAGTGATGAGACAGCCACGTAGTTAGTTTATAAACAATGAGAAGGAAGAAACAGGACTCCTTATAAATCAACCGCACAGGAAGAAACTCCCTTTTCGGAGAGCTCTCTTGGCGGGAGAAGCTAGCTGGCGGAAAGCGGGTAAGCTTCTGGCTCTGACCTCTTGGGCTTTCACCTTTACATTGGCTCTGTGTTTCTTATTTAATAAGGCGGTCGGTTACATCTACAGGTTACTCTGGGCTGTGACAATCATTCATTCAAAGTCTATTTTTCTGAGTACCTATATAATAGGAATTTCCCAATGAACCAAAATTCAGAATAGAAAAGACACAATGTTTTCAGTGTATACTCCGATGGGAGAAGACTAGAACAACACACACCCAGTCCCAGGGAGAAAATGGGGATGAAGCTCCAATCAAAGGGAGTGAAGCTAGGACCCAGAGGAAGGGACTGCCTGTTTAAGCAGAGCAGGCCACCTAAACAGAGCTACAGAGGATGAGGAATTTGTCTACGGGGACTACCTAGGGAGGACTGTCACAGCGCGGGCAAAGTCCCACTCTCGTAGGCCCACGTCAAGAGGCTGGGAGGAGACGAAACAGCATTTTCTTTTACCTTGAAGGTGGAAAGAATGCAAGGTCTGATGCAAAGGAGACTTGTTACCTGGTTGCCCTTTCAAAATGGTCTGTCCAGGGGTGCAGCTCAGCGCTAAGAGTGCCTGCCTCACATGTACAACCCTTGGGGCTCAGTCCCCAACACGGAGGAAAAGAATCCCTCTACATACTGCACGGAAGACAGACTGGAGAGGAAAGGGCCAGGTAGACAGGAGAGCGTGGCTGTGGCCAGACAGCGTCAGCAGTGGGGCTGCTGTCAGACTCGGAACTGACTGAGAAGTTCAAGTCCACAGGTACGCTCAAGCTGGGGAGGTGTAAGACCAGGCAAAGACAAGGGTGACCCTAAGACCTCTGGCAACCGAACTAATGGAATAATCTGTTATCAGCATGAAGAACACTGAGCGAGAAGGAAGCAGGACTGAGGTGCAAACCATTTTCTTTAGACACAGAAGTCTGAGGCGCCTGTTAGAAATCCAGTTAAAGGCTTGCATGTTTACATATCTAGATATCTGAGTATCGCTATATCCCATAACTACGAGTCTAGTGGGAGGAGGAAAGAAAGGCTTTGGACAGAAATCAGGAAGTAGTGTACAGATGTTTTCAAAATCACAAGACAGACAGGACGAGGTCATCTATGGAGCAGAAGTCGAAGGAAGAGGGGAGGTCTGACAACTGAGAACAGGGACAATTTTGATGCTAGCAAATTGAGGATAAATGGCTGGTTGGTGTAGTCACAGGACAGCTGTTGTAAAAGGACTCTTCTGGATGAAACACATAAAATGGATTGTGCATCAGGGTACAAAGTGATAGAAGAAAAATGACTTCAAGCCATCCTGCGATCAGGGCCTCCTGAAAGATTCAGCTTTAAACTGTCCATCTCTTAGGCAGAGTACAAAAGTGCCCTCAGAAATACCAGGCAAGCTCTTCAAGAGTAGCAGATAGTCCAGAAGGAATCTGGGGACTTGGGGAGCCCACTCCTCTGGCAGAAGGATGCTCTACTACCCTGTGCTTTGTATGACCAGAACCCTAAGCCTCCCATCCTTCATAATTTTATAAAAGTTACTGCTTCTAATTGGGTTTCCCTGACAATCACATTCTTCCTGTAACATTTTGATAGTTATGAAGAACACATTTTAGTGATCCAGGTGATCAGGACTGGGAGGGCAGCTATGGGGATGGAGATTAGGACACATTCCAGAAATATGGAATAACACTGTTAGAACTTGGGAGGAGGGAAGAGAAAGGGAGGAAACAAAGATGACTTCCAGGTTTCTGACACACAGAACCAGAGAGCTGATGTTGTCATTAACCCATTACTCAGGAAGCTTCAAGTAGACTGAGGTGGAAGAATATTATATTCCATTTTAGCACCTGGAACTGGAGCTTAGGACAGAAGGGAGCCTGAAGAGATCAGTTGCAAGCTTTCTGCCAATAAGATGAAACTGCTGATACACACGGCATAGACTGTCCGAGAGACAATATATCAGAAGGAGACATGCTCTAGCAGTGACCTCTTAGATGCTGACATATTTGCTAGCTGCAAAGAATAAGCTGAACATGCAAAGGAGTCAAAGACACAGTAGCTAAGAAAAGAGGTACAGGAAGGTCCAGAATACAGAGTGATAGAAGCCAATGGAGATGCCGTTTCAAGGAAGCAAAAATCACGCCAATGTTTAATTGTGCTTATGACAGATCATCTTTGTCTTGCCAACAGATCTGCTGGTGCTATTCATTTCTTCCAAACCATTCTGTAACAATACAGTATAAAACCACTGTACCACAGTTTTATCATTTGCTAACACCAGTCTAATAAAAACTCTAATTTGAAGACAGCAAGGCTGAGAAACTCACCTTGTATAAAGCTGCTTCTGGAGCAAGGTGTGCTAGACCACACCCATAATAACAACATTTGGGAGACTCAGGCAAGAAAATTGCCATGAGTTTGAAACCAGCCTGGACTACAGAACAAAACTTATCTCAAAATAACAAAACCAAAATCAATTATACTCTGTGGTGGTTTAAAAGAAAATGGTCCCCAAAGGGAGTGGCACTAATGGGACATGTGGTCTTGTTGAAGTGAGCGTGGCCTTGTTGGAGGAAGTATGTCACTGTGGGGGTGGGCTTTGAGGTCTCCTATGCTCAAGATACCACACAGCGTCTCAGTTCATTTCCTGTTGTTGCCTGTACAAGATGTCCAGCTACCTCTCCAGCACCTTGTCTGCCTGCATGCCACCATGTCCCTTCCCACCATGATGATAATGGACTGAACCTCTGCACTGTAAGCCACCCAATGAAATGTTTTCCTTTGTAAGAGTTGCTGTGGTCATGGTGTCTCTTCGCAGCAACAGAAACCCTAACTAAGACCCACTCCTAGCATTGAAGGGATTGTGGAAAGCAGCCAGGCCCTGAATCTCCAGCACTGCCCTGGGTTTGCTCACAGTCAGGACTCAGGTCTCCCTGCGCTTTAGTTCCCGCCTAGTGCTGGAGTTAGTGAGGGCAGCGATTTGAAGAAAGGCCCTATCCCCATAAGGTCTTAGAATCCACAGTTAGTTCTGGAAGAATGCCA
>CABHPP010155697.1:0-14873 GCA_902168425.1 Peromyscus attwateri | reverse complement strand
TTTTTTTTTAGTTTTATGAGGTCTGAATTATCAGATGTTGGCCTGAAGTCCTAGGCAAATGGAGTCCTATTCAGAAAGTCCTTCCTTACATCTGTATTTTATGACACAGCCTTCTTTTCCCCCTAGCAGTTACTAAAATAGGTACTTCTCCTTTTATCCACAAGTAAGCATTACTCTCCTCTTCATCAAAGACATCCATCTCTCTTCCAACAGATGGAGAGCATCAAAGAAAAATCATAAGCGGTCAAAATGTAGAGAACTAACCATGGGGTGTCTAGCCCCAAAGGATCCATCTACAACACAGTTCCTGTACCTAAGGCTCAGAGAACATCAAGGAAGACAGGATAAACAGATCTTCCAAGCCAGAGAACCAGGAAGTCTGCTGTGAGATTACGTCTCCTAGAATGTCAGAGAGACTACACCATGAAATCTTATCAATATGGATGCCTTAAACAAGACCTGAACAAAGACAACAGGAATAGAGGGAAATCTCATGGGGCCCAGGCATAGACAAAGAACTGCAGGAATTAAGGAATGCTGAGAATGGTGCAATTAGTCATTCCTAAGGATGAGATCCTTAATTGGTTACCCAATACCAAATAATCATCCCTGAAATCATATGCATATAAGCAACACTAATCAGGCTCAACATGTTGTATTTACATATATATGCACATGTATACACACACATACATATATACATATATAATACCAACCAAGAAAAAGCATGAATTTGAGAGAGAGCAAGGGGGTGTAAGACATGGAAGGGGTTGGAAGGAGGAGGGGGGAACAATGTGATCATATTTTTTTTTAAATCCAAGAACATAGGAATGAATTTAAAACAAAACAAAACAAAAAAACCCAAACCTGTCCCCACAAAGCTGTCTTTCAGAAATGGAAGGGTAAGACTTCCCAAACAAAGAATGAGGGCATTATCACCAGAACTATAAGAAATGTTCCACGTGAAAAAAAGAGATACTATTCATTAACATGAAAACATATTAAAGTATGTTTTCTTTTTAACTAAGTACATAACACAGTCTAGTACAGAATCTCTAAAACTAAAATGATGGTGTATGATCCTCACATATTTAATATTAAAGTTAAAAGACAATTAGGCTGCAAAGGATGTAGCTCTTTGCATAGCATAGCATGTGTGATGTGAAGCCATGAGTTTGATCCTCAGTATACAAAATAAAATTTTTATTGCATTTATTTATTCTCTGTATGCTGTGTGAACATGAGTGTCATAATGTATATGTGGAGGTCACAGGACAATTTGCAGAAATCACTTCTCTCCTTCTACCATGTTGGTCCCAGAACTCAAAATCTTACCACCAAGCTTAGCAGAAGGTGTCTTTACTCACTGAGTCATCACACCAGCCCAAGAAAAATAATTTAAAACAGTAGTTTCTATAATAACCTTCTGGCTCTGGGTTTTTATTAAGACCAATTAGGATTCATGCTATACTTCTGAGACACAATATAAAACATGTAAATGGTAACAACAAACACAATAGAGGGTAGAATAAAACTTTATGGAATCCAAAGTAATGGTATCAGTCTATGTTACACATCACTTTATGTAGGCCTCATTGTAGTCACAAGGCAAAAAGCCATGCAAGCAGTCCTATCACACTTCACAAATATTGGTAACACAAATTGAAGGTCTGTGGGAGCCGTGCTTCAAGTAAGTCAACCTTGTCATTCTTTCAGTGGCTCTGATTATTAGGAGTTTATCAGTATTTGAGATAAGGGCCTATCTTTTTAAAGGTCTAATAGTGGGCTGGTGGGATGTCTCAGTAGGTAAAGGTTTACTGCCAAACCTAAAATTCTGACTGCACTTGATCAACTCAGACACATTGTGGAGATAATAAACTTCTGCTAATTTTCCTCACTTCCTCACATGTGCACACAAACATCAGTTTTTTAAAAATGGTCCAGTCATCAAAAGGATATAACCATTTAAAATATGTATCTGTAGCTCAGTAGTAGAATGATTACCTGGCATACACAGGCCCTAGGCTCAATACCTAGCTCTGAAATCCTTAATTAGCTAATTAATTAAAATAAAATAAATGAAAACTGATAGTACCAAAGATTCTGGTATGCATTAAAAACAGTTTGAAGGAATAGAAAGAAATAAAGACCTATGTTTAAAAGACTACATGCCAAGAAAACTGATAATCAGAAGTAAACAGATACATTTCTAGAACCATACAACATACGAAGAAAATAAAAAAAGCTGAAGACACTAAAAATGTACATGATTGATCAGGAAAAAAAATTCTTCCCATCAAGGAGAATCCAGAACTTGATAGTTTCACTGTTGAATTTTACCAAAAACGAAACAAAACAAAACAAAACACCATCCTTTTCAAAGTCTTAAAAAAAACTAAGAGGAAATACTTCTTTAAAACAGATTTTTTGTTTGTTTTTGAGACAGCATCTCCAGTAGCCCAGGCTGGGCCCATGGGTAAAGGAAGTAACTCTTACATTTGTATAAAATAACAAGAGACTCCAAATAGCCAATACAATCTTAAGCAAAAAATAGTACACTAGTTGATTAAAAAACAACAAACTATAGTATTCAAAATAACATAATACAAGCATAAAACCAAACATAAAGACCAATGGAACACAACGGAAAGCCTGCCCAGAAATAAATGCACACATTCGTGGTTAGCTGCCAAGTTCACAATGGAGAAAAGACACTCATTTTAGTAAACAATTTGGAAAAACTGGATATTCACTTGAAGATGAAACTAAAACCCTACCTCATACACTATATAAAAATAAATTTACAAACTTGGGCCGGAGAGATGAACCAGTGGGTCAAGAGCTCAATCTACCTCAAAACTCAGCTATACCACTCTTGGGCATATACCCAAAGGATGCTCAATCATTCCACAAGGACACTTGCTCAACTATGTTCATAGCAGCATTATTTGTAATAGCCAGAACCTGGAAACAACCTAGCCGCCCCTCAGTGGAAGAATGGAGAATTGCTCAGCTGTTAAAAACAATGACATCAAGAAATTTGCAGGCAAATGGATGGGACTAGAATAAAATCATTGTGAGTAACCAAGACCCAGAAAGACAAACACAGTATGTACTCACTCATAAGTGGATATTAGGAGTAAAGTACAGGATAAGCAACCTACAATCCACAGTGCAAGAGAGGTAGATAACCAAGAGGGCCCAAAGAGGGATGCCTACGTTTCCCTGAGAAGGGGAAATAGAAGAGATCTCCTGGGTAAACTAGGGGCAGGGATGAGAACTTGAGGGAGCCTGTTGGGTGGGCTGGGTGCAGGAGGCCAAACTGGGGGCAGGAGGGAGGGCTAGGGAGAAATCTGGTGCCAGGGAAACTCCCAGAAATCCACAAGGATAACCTCAGCTAAGACCCCTAGCAATAGTGGAGAGGGTACCTGAACTGGCCAGCTACTGTAATCAGATTGGTGACTACCTTAATTGTCATCACAGAGCCTTTATCCAGTAACTGATGGAAGCAGATGCAGAGATTCACAGCCAAGCACTGGGCTGAGCTCCAGAAATCCTCCTGATGAAAGGGAGGAAGGACTGTATGAGCGCCCCCCCCCTCCGCCAGGGGGTGTCAAGGTCATGATGGAGAAACCCAGAGACAGCTTACCTGAGCTCATGGGAACACATGGACTCTGGACCAACAGTTAGGGAGACTACATGGGACCAACCTAAGCCCCTTACGTGTGTGACAGTTGTGTAGCTTGGCCTGTTCATAAGGCTCCTAGCAATAAGATCAGGACCTGTCCCTGGAGCTTAGCTGGCTTTTGAGAACCTGTTCCTCATGCTGGAATACCTTGCCCAAAATTTATACAGGGGGAAGAGCTCGGTCCTACCTCAACTTGATAAGTCATGCTATGTTCAAGCCCATGGGAGGCCTGCCCCTTTCTGAAAGGAGACTGAAGAGGAGTGGGTAGATGGGAGTTGGGAGGAGAGGAGGAGGGAGAAACTGTGGTCGGTATGTAAAAGAAATGAAAAATGTTAATAAAAAAAAAGAAAACAACGCCAGTTCAATTCCCAACACACACACATGGCAGCTCACAACTGTCTGTAACTCCTGTCCTAGGGGATTCAATGTCCTTTCCTGGCCTACACGATGCATGTGGTGCACAGACATGCAGGCAAAACACCCATGCACACATAAATAAATAAAGTTAAACAAATAAATTTTAAATAAATAAGGAAATTTACAATGGATTAAAATTTAAAGACCTAAAAGCACAGGAGAAATTCTCCAGGACACCAGTCTGGGCAATTATTGCATCTGACCTGAAGAATACAAGAAACAAAAGTGAGCCAGGCAGTGGTAGCACATACCTTTAAACCCAGTGGTGGTGGTGCACGCCTTTAATCCCAGCACTCCGGAGGCAGAGGCAGGCGGATCTCTGAGTTCAAGGTCAGCCTATCTACAGAGCGAGTTCCAGGACAGTCAGGGCTACACAAAGAAACCCTGCCTTGAAAAACGAAAACAAAAAAAGTATAACAGAAAAACAAGGCTATTATCAAAAGCCCATGGAAGGAAGTATATGTAAACTGCACATCTGCCCTTAGTACTCAAAATATACAAGGAATTCACACAAGTGGACAGTAGAAAATCAAATAAGCAGATTAAAAAATAGGCAAAAGTCTTAATAGATCTCTCTCAAATAACACACAGTGGCCAAGAAGTATATTAGACAGTGTTCAATATCACTAATCATTAGTAAATTCATGGAACATGGTGTGGATGGCCCTAAAAATTAAGACCTACCATTATGATTCATCACTCCTGTGATTAGTAACGGCATACACAAGAACATTATCTCAAGTGACATGAGCCAGGCACAGAACAGACTCTATCTCACTTGTATGTGGAGTCTAAAAAATCAAACCCGGACAAGGCAAGGTGATTCCCAGAGGCTGGGGAGGGGCAGCCTGAGGAAGATTGGTAAAGAACACAAAATTTTAACTAGAAGTAGTTTGGAATATCTGTTGCATATATAACATATTGTTCATTTAAATAACAATGTGTATTACTGAAAAAGCATTAAGAGACTTTTAAGTATCCTTACCACAAAAAAAAAAAAAAAGCCTATTAGCTTGGCCAATGTGTGAACACTTCAAAACATCAAGATATTATGATTAAGTGATTGACATCCAAATTATTAGATATAGGCTATTCTCGAACTCAGAAATCAACCTTTAACCTCCCAAGTCCTGTGATTAAAAAGCATATACCACCATATTTTTAAAGATTTGAATAGTAAAAAGCTGTAAGATTCAAGTAACCAGTTGCTTTTATTTTTAAATCTTAGAAGTTATTAGCTAGGCAACTATTTCCCCCCCATCTTGTCCAACCCACACTTAGTTGCTACATGCAAGAGGGTCATTTATGCATGCTGTCCTGGCCTGAAATTCTCACCTTAGTAACTTTACTCCCATTTTATCTGTCCCACCTGTCAGCTTTCAAGACGCAACTTAAATAGCAGTTTTTCTTGTTCATAATTGGCAAAAAAGTAGACACAAATGCTGTCTAGTGAACTGATAAACTGTTCTGTAATGGGATATCACCCCGAGTAGAATGAACTGTTCACACAAAAAAACACGCATAAATATCAGAAATATGGGCTGGAGAGATGGCTCAGTGGTTAAGAGCACTGTCTGTTCTTCCAGAGGTCCTGAGTTCAATTCCCAGCAACCACATGGTGGCTCACAACCATCTGTAATGAGATCTGGTGCCCTCATCTGGCCTGCAGTCATAAATGCTGTATACATAATAAATAAATCTTGAAAAAAAAAATATCAGAAATATTCCAAGCTAATACTTTTATACATAAGAACAATACTGGATGACTTCATTGATATGACATTCTATGACAGTG
The DNA here is from genome assembly GCA_902168425.1 of Peromyscus attwateri. Taxonomy (NCBI): domain Eukaryota; kingdom Metazoa; phylum Chordata; class Mammalia; order Rodentia; family Cricetidae; genus Peromyscus; species Peromyscus attwateri. The sequence goes on along the minus strand of CABHPP010155697.1, from coordinate 8,973 downwards.
AAGTTTATTTAATCTATGATGGAGAGAAACCTAACAAATGCTACCTGTACAGAAGGATGGAAGCACAGACTGGCTAAAGACCATAATGATACCTTCTGAATTGATAGTGATGCTCAATATTTTTAGTAGGGACTTAGGACCAACACTTTTCTTGTTTGTTTGTTTTCAAGACAGGGTTTCTCTGTGTAGTTTTGGTGCCTGTCCTGGATATCACTCTGTAGACCAGGCTGGCCTAGAACTCACAGAGATCCACCTGGCTCACTTAAAGACGTACACCACCACCGCCTGGCTAGGACAAACACTTTAACTATTTGTCAAAACAGCAAATATGAACCTAGTTTGCATATAATTTTGTGCCAAATCAAAATCAAGTATTGAGTGCTTAGTGACATGTAGGCTGCAGTATCTAAGGAGGTAGTATGTCCATGTTTGCCATTTGCTTTGAAATAAACAGACAGCTTTTGTAGGTGGATCTGTACTAATATCAAGTACAAAATGTGTCTTTCAACTTTGTTGTGTATGCTAAATTTTTTCATGATAAAATGTTAGAGGAAAGTCAACTGTCTTACAAAAAGGCTTCCTGAACACATTTACTATGATAACACCCTGTATGATATACACGATCAGATTTGTAAAAAGCATTACATCTGCAGCCTAACTCCTAGGAACTGTATAAAATGGCAAAAACAAAGTCGACTTTGCTGTCTTTGGGTGTCTACCCAGGCAGCAGTGGGTAGTCAGGACGATTTGTTGATTTCAAGAGATATTTAATGAAATTTACCATGTAGTTTCCTTATAACCAAATGCCTTATGCTTTACTGACTCTTTTTGCTGAATCATTACAGCTACCACAATAATCTATCTGACCAGGTACCCAACCATAAATATTTTAAATTTTAAATTTGTTTAGTATGTGTATGCATGCATGCATGCATGTACATGTGACAATCAGAGAATACTTGCAGAGTTATTCTCTCCATCTACCATGTGGGTTCAGATCAAACCTAGGTCATCAGGCTTGGCAGCAATGGTCTTTACTCACTAAGCCATCTTGCTGGCCCATCCTATGAAATTTTTCCAATTTCCCTTTGTGGAAGGACACTGAAGAAACCTCTCTTAAATTATCCGTTTTATTCCAGTACCCTAACTTTTAAAACTATTCTAAGTAACTTTTGAAGGGCTCAGAGTCCATGTTTAACCTCTAGCTGTTACAGAAGCCAGCGGAATAGCAGAGTAAATAAAGGCAATGTCTATTCACACCACTCAATTTTATAGCCAAGTAGATTCCTCAAAGAACTGTCATGCATGGCACAATGTATTGTATGCCATTTTACCTTTGTGTAATTTTTTTGTGTTTTCTAGTTTAAGCCTGGAACCTGCTATGTAGGCCAGGATGTTCTTGAACTTGCAGTTCTCCTCCTGCCTCAGCATCTGGAATACTTGGATTAGAGGCAAGCATGAGCCAGCACCTGGTTGCACACATTTCTCACTATCAGTTTCAATAGTTTGTTTGTGAGACCTAACACAGTCTGGGTCTGAATACCAGCCCCATCACTTATTACCCAGTCATCCTTGTATAGGATTTGCTAACTTTGCTGTGACTCATTTTCTTCACCTCCTCTTGATCTGTAAAAAGAAGGAGGTGGGGGATAATAACATGTCTCATGTCATGAAGGTTTGTGAGTCATATAAACTCCTTAAAACAACGGCCAGCAATATTACCTACCATTTTGTAAGTTTAGTTCAGGACCACTGATGACAAAAGACTCCTTGTACGATTTACAAATCAATGAAGATGAACAATGTACACTGACAGTGAGAACTTTTAAAGGAGTGCAATGCAAATGTTATCACACAGAAGACACACTTTTCAGTAGTAAATTCTTTTTCAAATGTTGGCTTTTACTGCCACACCATGAGCCCATTATCCAAAATACATTTCATTACAACAGGACTCCTTCCTGGATTTTTGTCCTAACACTTATTTCAAACTTAACGCTTTTATTCCTTATATTTAACTGTGAGGGGAAAAACTTTTTCCACACATCTGGCAGAGTAGGCATTCAAATATATCCTGAATGAACAATGCAGGCACTTCAAAGTTTGTTTAACCTATACCAGATAAAAATGAAAGCAATGATAAGTTACAGGTTTCTATTGCAAACAACCCAACTAGGGATTTAGTCACATTTAAAAATATATGCTGATTTATTAAAAATATAATCTAGTGATGTGTTCTATAAATAATCCCACTCAAACAAATTAAAGCGTGATAATAGATATACTTTGTAAAGCATTTAGAATTACCCTCCCCTTTCGATTACAAGAGATAAAGCATACAACATACTGTAGGTTTATTTTTATTCAAAAAGTTACTGTCTCAAGACATAAATACAAATCAGAAAACAGTACAATTAGGACAATAGAATGTGGAGGACAACAGGTTAGAGTAATATATAAAACATTTTGAGCTGGTTGGAAACAAAGCTGTAAGAACTGCTTTCACAAAGAAGTACTCCTTTCAAGAGTGAGAAAAAAAATCACCTTAGGTTTAAAATCATATATACAGTCCTCTCAGCAGTTCTAGGAAATGCAGTGGTGTGTAAAAGAACATATGCAATACGTTTGCACATAACAATGTTTGTTGATGGAAAGTATGTTAGACAAGTCTGGTTTTATTCGTTAACCATGAATTAATAAAATAAGTGTATTTTGTGGTCTTTCAGCTAACCTATGGTTTTTTGGCTACCACAGCCCAATGCTTGTTGATTTCCTGACTCGAAAAACCAGAAGCCTTTTGGTATCCACACATCTGAAGATATTCTTGTATTGCAAGCATATTAAGGCATGGAATGATTAAAATAATATACCTCAAGAACTGAGAGATGACTGACAAAAGATAGATATACATGTAATATAAGTTAATATTTTGTTTTAAACGATGTCTAGCTGCCTAAGCCTCGCAAAATGAGTTGATGTCAAAATGACAAGTGGCCACTTTCTGTTTTAAACTAATTCATTTGTGAAAGGACATAAAATGAAGTTTAAAGCTTAGCTTTCAAAGAATATTATGGGTTATGAATTCTATTATCCCATCTAATTTACATACAGAGGAAATGTACTGTAACCTGTTAGAAGTATCTTTAACCTGAAGACTGCTTGCAAAGACAGATAGATAAAACAATATAAAATACAAATTTAAAAATCATTTTAAAGCATGAACAGTCATGCTTTTCTATTTTTAAACATTGTTAAACTTTCAATATATTTCTGAAACCTCATAATTTTAAGTTGGAATTTAAAAGTAAGAAAAAACTAAACAAACTGCGCAATTATAAAATCAGCACCAATTTATATATATATATAATTTTATTTAAAATTTAGATCCCTATTCCCACACTCTAATAAGCTGTATAATTTTGTTTAGAATTTTTTTCTGCAAACATACTACAATAAGCTTCTTTTATTTGGAGACAAAATACAGTGGCACTACTGGAAGGAAGATCACAACATTACATTTTATCTTAAAGGACAAGCAAACTTTCAGGGCTGATATGGGATAAGCATGTTTGAGACTGGCTACCTTCTGGCAGTTCACTGCATCTGGATATTTCTGAAAAGTATACAGAAGCTCTTGGATTTTAAAAATATCTTAAAATACATTTTAGATGAAAAAATTGTAAAAGTTCTGCTTATAAGTTTAACTTTTTTCCACAATTACAACATTTAAAACAAAGTTTTGTTGATTGATGTTTTAAGCATTTAAATTTCGAATGCTAAAAACAATTCTATCCTACAATTTCGGGGTCAGGGAATAAATCCATCCTTAACTTTTGTTTCATGGATGTAAACAGAAATCCAGCAGAGGTCATCATTATTTAGTACAACCAGTAAATAAATGTGAGAAGATTCTTATCTGTACCAAATACTTCTTCAGATTGTTATATTTTTTTTTTAAAAAAGCATGAAATAATTCATTTAAAAGCCAACTAACAGCGCATAAATAAAATATTTACTTTCTAAGAAAAACTGTAGCTTATCATCAAATTGTTTACTTGTCCTTTACTTTTTTCAGGCAAACAAAACTGCCCCTCAATGCACTTCATCTTGGTAAGCATAAGCATGTTATATTCTCCTTAGAGAAAAATCTGTACAGAATTTCACTGTATCTACCACACTTTATTTTAAAATTTCCTCTTCCACTTAGAAAATGACTTCACCACAGATTTAAATGTGTACTGGTATTAAAACATTGACACCCCAAGAACCTAATGAGAGAGGGAAAAAAAAAATCTCGTTACAATAGTCATTCATCTTTTAATAAAATCTGTAAATATTACAACACTTTATCAGTTATATTAAATAAAATACTAATAAAACCACTATGAAAACGTCTCTTCAGATATATAATTACAAAAATAAAGTGAGCATTAATAAATAATAAAATAACACTAGTATTCATTAAGATATCAATTAACTCATGATTGTTATATAATCCCCTAAAGCCTGAACTCAGCACCTGTTGAATGAACAAATAAATGTACTTCCCTGCATATCCATCTAGCAAGGGTTCACTGGAAAGAATTTAAGAAAGTCTTATGAACTTAGCCATTTGTACCCTCAAGTGGGTAGTTTTTGTTTTTTTAAACAAGCATATATCTGAACATGAAGACCAAATAAATAAATAAATAAATAAATAAATACAAAAATCCAAGAACAGTAGTTACATAAAAACTAAAAAAAAAATTTCTTTAGAAAAATCTGTTCTGTGTTAATGAACAGAAGTATAAATTTTAAGAAATCAACTAAGGTGAAATCTGAGCAAACTGAGTTATACTGGTACTTTTTTTTTTTTTGGTTTTTCAAGACATGGTTTCTCTGTGTAGCCCTGGCTGTCCTGGAACTAACTTTGTAGACCAGGCTGGCCTCGAACTCAGAGATTCGCCTGCCTCTGCCTCCCAAGTGCTGGGATTAAAGGCGTGCGCCACTACCGCCCACCTATACTGGTACTTTTATTTCTTATGCATTCCAGTTAGAAAAAGATTAGTAGGCAAAATCTGATAATAATTTGTCACTAAAATGGAATAACTGCACCCTTTTAATTAAAGCTGCATATAACTTTTACTGTATATATTGTGTTAAATGTTTCCATTAAAATTCTACCACTTATTAAACCAATTAAGCAAAACTTAAGACTACTGTAAATGAGTAAACAAGACCGGCTAGCAAACCCAGAAGGAAATGAGAGTGAGATCACTAAGGGTTCAGACTCCTCATGACTGTTCTCCTGTTTATTTTTAAACAAAAGGAAATCAATGTCTTGTAGCAAATTATCAAATAAAGTGTGTGGACTCTCCAGTAATGAAAACAAAAAGAGTCACACATTCTCCATTAATCACAACTTTTCTTTCCTTTTCCTTCCTGCTTCTCTAAGAAGTCCCAGGGTTCTCTTATTGGTTAGTCAAGACTTGGGAGGTTAGAATGTTTCCATTAAAGAGGCCAGATGATGTTTACAAGTTTCTTCTAGCCAAAATATTCTATGACTTTGAGTTAGTAGAGCTCTACTTACTGAAGAAAGGGTAAAATATTTGTCTGTGTATTTTGTCTGCATGCATATATGTGTACCACATGAATGCCATGTCTGTGAAGGCCCGTAAAAGGCATCAAATTCCATGGAACCAGAGTTATAGGCAGTTGTGGACCACCATCCATGTGCTGGGAATTGGACCTAGGTCCTCTGGAAGAACGGCAAGTGCTCTCTCTTAACCACTGAACCATCTCTCCAACCCCAGTATTCATTCAAATTGTAATGTAGAGTGATACTATGATCTCAGGTAGTTTTCAAACAGAGTAGCTAATCTGAAAGCACCCAAACAGCTGACATTCATTTTGTTTGTACACACTGACTCACACCCAGATTTACCAATTAGAATATTAAATTAACTTCATTATATTGAGCTCTCCTTTTCGAAGTTTATGCTTACAGATAATTGTAGTAAGAGAAACTTAACACAAGTGACACTATTTTCTGAGTTAACACATTATACCTACTTCTCATGTCAGCATTAATAAATACTTGAGCATGTATTTCAAAGTACAAATATTAAACTTTGAAGTGTTATGCAAATACTGGCAGGAAAACGACCATGTCACAGGAGATAAACCAATTTTGTTTCCAGGTATGAAACCAAATATATTATTAAACTAGAATCCTATGTGTATGCAACTCCAAAATGACATTCTCATAATTTGTATACTACCATTCCTAGACAATGTGAGAATCATCTCCCAAACGATAGTTAGGATTTGTTTAGAAGTAGCATGATGTATCTATCTATTAAGTGCTTTGAGTTCCTTCACTTAGAATTAGAAAATCTTAGAACTGGCATTAAAGGATTCAAATTCCAGTTTTACTATTTTGATGACATTTATCATAGGTTAGATTATTCTGTATTTACTGTAAGAAGACATTTTTTTTTAAATTTAGTATCTTCAATTAATCCTGTTTCTTACATTATGATTAAGACACTATGAACTACAAAGATATCTTTTAAAGTCATGGAAATTTAAAATAAAGAGTCGAAGACTTCTAAAGGTACCCAAAACTTAAAAGCTAACTTAAGCACTCAGTTATGTGACTGCTGCCATCATGTGGTAATGCTATAAAATTACATATATATGGGCATATGTGCTCATTTCCTTATTTCATTATCACAGGCATCAAAACATTATCAAATTAACCAAGTCTACTACCCATTTCCAATATTCATTAGATGTGATAAAGTTGTAGTAATACAAATATTGGTTCCCTATTTCTTTTTACATCATCAAGTTATAGTTTTCTCTACATGTTAAATGTCAAAAATGGGTACAGTTTCTATGGCTGTTTCATTCTTTTAGTACTCTGACAAACATCTTTTTGTACCCATAGTATATTATGAAGGAAACAAATGGCACTATATAAATACATGGAAAAAAATGAAAAGGTCTAGCTACCACAACAATTTTGACTATACTTTATCTTTTCAACTTCCTAATCACATTTCTTGGTATTTGACACAAATTAGAACTGATTTTAGTTTTAGTTGAGATGGCAATAACTACTATCAAATTAATACTGATACTTTTAAATACATTTAAATGCCATAAAGTTCAATATACATTTAAACTATAGAATTATGGGTAGGTCAGGTTGCCTCTTATTATAGAGCCATGTACTCAAAGATGTCTGCAGTCATGAAGCATCAATAGCACTTGCTAAAGATGCACAACCTCAGGCCACACTCCAGACCTTCAAAAATAAAAACCTAGTTGTATTTTTACAAGATCTCTGGATGACTCAACTACATCACAAATTGAGAATGAATGATTTTAAAAAGATCTCTTCTCCAAAGGGCCGAGAATATAGCTCAGTGGTAAGGCATCTGCCTAGAATGTGTGAGGCCCAACTTCAACTCCCAGCACCACATACTAAATAAATAAGATGCTCTGTTCAAAGGTATGTATATGTGCTTCTCTGTAAAGCTTAGATGTCAAACAACCAATTACGATAGTATATGACTTGGTTTGTCAAAACATTTCCAAGAACTGTCTGAAAGCATATTATATGGTCAACCAGGGCAAGGAAATGTAAGGTAAGTAGAAAATAATCCTACCTCAGAGCAAAGAGCAATAGTTACCCATGTTAGGTATAGGGAGGAAGCAGTATGAATGGGTAAGTGAGATGGAAAGACATGCAAATTATTTGACAAAACTAATTATCATATTAGGCAGAACTCAAAATGAAGAGATTGCCACTGCTCCAACCTATCTCACTATTCCAGTGTGGTAATTATCCCATGAAGTATTAAAGGAACAGTGAATAAAATACCTATATGGGGAGATCAGCAAAAAATTTATATTCTAGGTATCTCAATCTCACTCTTCATTAGCAAAACCCTAGTTTGGGTATTTATTTTTTCTTTTTGAGACAGTGTGGTCAACATTGGCCTTGAACTCATGATCCTCTTTCAGCATCCAAAGTGCAGTAATAACAGGTGTGTGCTACTACTCTCAGTTATGTTACAGTTTTGACCATACCTTTATATTATACTTATTCCCCTTATTCTGCCAAAGAATTCTTGCTGAGATACAATTCTGATTCATATCATTCCCTCATTTGAAAACCATCAACAGGCAACCCAAACCTCTAAGAAAGGTCTAAATGCTTAACATTCAAATCCTAGTTGGTCAAGAATTCCAAATAACTTTTAACCTTTTTTCACTACTGCATCAGGTCATTGCCTAAAGTTTTGATTTAAAAATCCTGGGGCATATTTAAATTAAACCTACTGATTCATCCATAATTGAGGCTGGATCAAAGAAATCAGGCTTCAGTTCTGTTCTCTCCCGTCTATTCTTTGATGGTGGCTAAGGAAAGAAAAGAGAAAGCTGATGTTTGTTTATACCTATAAACCAGACAGTAAATAAAAATATCCATATATATGTTATTAGTTCTCTGGTCTATGTGATTTTCAATTGTACCTCAAAATACTTCAATCATTGCTTGCCAATCTCCCATGCCCCAAAAAACCAGAATGGTTGTAAGCATAAAGACCTTCATTAGAAAAATACTCTTATTAAAGTAAAAACAGAAACATATTTTTCACTTTACTTAAAAAAAAAAATCAGCCGGGGTGGTGATACATGCCTTTAATCCCAGCACTGGGGGGGCAGAGGCAGATGGATCTCTTTGAATTCAAGACCAGACTAGTCTATAAAGCAAGTTCCAGGACAGCCAGGGCTGTTACACAGTGAAACCCTGTCTCAAGAAAAACAAACAAACAAACAAACAAACAAACAAAACCATACACACACACACACCTCCCTCCCTCCCCGCCTCTTCTTCCTTCCTTCCTTCCTTCCTTCCTTCCTTCCTTCCTTCCTTCCTTCCTCCCTCCCTCCCTCCTAATATCATTTTCCTTGAAAGAAACC